>JAZHYW010006871.1:0-20269 GCA_037355805.1 Ixodes ricinus
TTTGACTTTCTGTTGACATGGTCAACAGAAAGTTTGTTGACTTTCTGTTGAAATTTTTCTGATGATTTTCGTCAGCCTGAGTCAAAAGAAAAGCTGTTGACTTTCTATTGACTTTATGTTGATTTTTTTCTGCTGACTTTCTGTTGACATAGTCAACAGAAAGTTTGTTGACTTTGTGTTGAAACTTTTCTGATGATTTTCGTCAACCTGAGTCAAAAGAAAAGCTGTTGAATTTCTATTGACTTTATGTTGATTTTTTTCTGCTGACTTTCTGTTGACATGGTCAACAGAAAGTTTGTTGACTTTGTGTTGAAACTTTTCTGATGGTTTTCTTCAGGCTGAGTCAAAAGAAAAGCTGTTGACTTTATATTGACTTTATGTTGATTTTTTTCTGCTGACTTTCTGTTGACAGTGTCATCAGAATGACTGCAGACGTTCTGTTTACTTCGTGTTGAAAATTTTCAGTTGACTCTTTATAACCAGTGTCAATAGAAAAGCTACAGACTTTCTGTTGATTTTTTTTCGAACATTGTACACCCCAACTAGATGTCAAAAGTGGCTAAGTTTTTCAATAGTCTCTGACAAGGTGAGAACGGGAAGCAGCTTCAGTTGTCCCGCTTTCAACGCGAGCCTACTACCCTTGACAACGCTTCGGCGTTCGTGCACGTCGAGCGCGCGCGTGCAGTCAAAGCACGACGGAAGGCATGGGGCGTGTGCTGGAGGCCAGGCGTTCGAAAGGCATGCCCTGCCGTTCTGACTTTGCAAGTGACTATAGTGACTTGAATAACCATATTAAATAGTCAAATAGTAAAAAAAGCAAAATCACTATTTGAAAGTGGAGAAACTGTCTTGACTCGCTTCGTCCTGAGTGGTGCTATGCAGAGAAGCGATAATATTTCTTCTAGGAGCCGTATTTGTGGTTGTTGTTTTAGCAACTGTCCCGAATTATTATTAGATGTACCAATGCTTTCTAGTAAGAGATATCGTCCACGACCTTCAAAACACTGTTTTCCCTTTGACGGACTCCCGAGGAGAAGATCAAATACTTGGAACCTTAGTAAGTGTTGAGGTGGTCACCGACCAAATGAATTCCTTCAATATGTAGGCTATATAAGGCTTTGGAGCAGTCAATGAGTCTGTGTTTCAGGTGTTCAGTGCTTCATGGTGTTTGTGTTTGTGTTCGTTTCTAATGTGTATTTCTCGGAAAGCTGTAGTAGTAGTGCCTTCAAATACCACAAGGACACCATTTACTAACAAAATTAAAAAAAAATTGCGTTTTTTTTTTTTTTACGGAATTTCGTTGCAGTCATTTTGGAGGAGAGTGGAAAGCCATAGTAAGCTTCCAAAACTTTGTTGAATAAATTGCTAAGCTGTAACGATTTTTTTCTTTTTAATCTTCTGTAGCTTTTGTAGCATTTCAATTGAAAAGCAGTAGAAAAAGCATCTTGGAGGCGACTAAAAGTCTGTTGACTTTCTTATTACAAAGTGGGCCAATATTCAAAAGAAAGTCAACAGAAAAGCTAGAGAAAGTCAGATGAAAAGCTATTGACATTTTATATCCTCTGATGACTTTTTTCAACAGCTTTTCAACAGAAAAGCATCATGGGAAGTCTGTTGACTTTCATTAGAAAAGTGGGCCAATATTCAAAAGAAAGTAAAAAGAAAAGCTGTTGACATTATATATCCTCTATTGACTTTTTCAACAGCTTTTCAACAGAAAAGCGTAACAATTTTTTGCAAGGGTTCGTCCCTTTCTGGCGGCATGGCTACTATACTCCAGAGCGCAGCATGACCCTCCGGGCTCACACTTCATTCAAGAAGCTGAGGACATTGAGGACACGATGGACCAGGATCATGATCCGTCCAGTATGCACTTCTTCTTCCATCTACTATCGTAGTTTTGTGCTTACCTGCGCACAAACTCTGGCACGTCGGGAGCCCCCAAAACCTGCCCCGGCACTAAATCCGTATTGGTAGGAAACACCAACGGTATCGTAAATTCAGGGAGTCACACACTGCAAAATGCGAGCACTGCGTTTGGTCGTGATGGGATGTCGTCAAGTAAGATTGGAAAATCGAAACCGAAACTGTTGCCAACGGGATCCCGAGGTGTTTTTGCGCGGCACTACGCCGATATAGAATAGCTCGGATTTTTACGAGAGGTCAATCCTCACCCCTGCCCGTTTCGATCTGGATGAGCACCGTGCCGTAGTGCGGTCGAGTGTCACTATACTCTACGTGGCACACGTCAAGGACCCTAGGATATATAGCAGTGGTACTGCACTGTCTTAAATGTATCATCTACAGCGTAAACCAGTGTCGCCGCATTTCAAAGGAAGACCGACATTACGCTGTAGAAACTCGAACGTGTTTTTTTTATTGGCGCGTCTTGAGTGGTATATTTTTGTTTCTGACTTGTGGTGTTGTATGAGGGTGCGCCAATCAAAGGACCATTGTGGTCTTCAAGATTATTATTATTATTATTATTATTATTATTATTATTATTATTATTATTATTATTATTATTATTATTATTATTAAAGCCTGATCACTTCCCGCGATATTTGTGGTGTGTCACCGCCTAAGAAAGGATTTTGAAGATAAAAACCAATTCAGTAACATGCTGGCTCCAAACCAAGCGAAACACAAAACAGATAATTAGTGGTGTGTGTTTTTTTTTTTCGAAAAACAATCTGTTCTTCGCAAGGTTCGTTACGTACGAGAGCGTCGGTGAGCTTTTTCTCCACAGACCGGATGGGCTGTAAAAACAATATTCTACGCCACGTGTCGAGTGAGTGCGATCAAGAACCGCCCTTACATTTTTTTTATTGAATATTAGCGGAAGCATAAACCTCGCTCGACGAGCGTGCCGGTATTTAATTAAGAAAATGCCCGCACATGGAAAGACTTCCGTAACGCAGCTACACTCAAATTTTTCCGTTCTTGAGTAACCACACTTTGTTCGGAACTGACAAGAAAACCAAAATCTGTATATCACCATGACATGCGCATATCTTTTCTTCTTCCGAAGGTCGAAGAACCGTAAAGCCGATGTCGACACACCAAGTTCATCTTGAAAGGCAAGTGTCTCGCAGAGTGAATTTGAAAGCTAATAAAAACGCAAAAATATCAAAGCACGCAAAAAAAAAAAGAGCAAACCGAGGATGGAAACAAAAACAGAAAGCCACATGTTGGTTTCGACATAAAGCACTTGGCATTTCCCACACCGAGGCAATTTTCTCGGTGCTTTTCCGAAATTTGGCGCACAAATATTCGGCTGCTTTCCGACCACCTTTATTCGCGCAGAGTCGGCTAGAAGTTGGAGACGCACGAGCGGGTGGCGAAGATAAAGCATCGATACACACGAGAGGCGGATCTGAAAGCGGCGATTCGGTGGCAAGTCTACGGTCACAAATCATGGGGCGCCAAGTGCCGCCAGCTGAGGCACAGCCCGGCCGCCGGCCGCGGGCGAGAGCAAGCGCGCCATGAGACGCCGCCGAAAGTGGGCTTTATGGCGGCGGGGCGTCAATTGCCTTCTGCATGTCATCACCATAGCGCAGAGAGCCGCGCTCGCATATAGACGGCGTCGGGAGCCCACGCGGCCGAAGCTGCTCATCACGAGGGCGCCAGGCCGGCTGCATTCGGCTCCACGGCCGGGTCCGAAAGATCCTTCGCTCCGGCTCGGTCGAAAAAAAAAAAAAAGAAGACAAAATCGAGGCTGGCGAAACCGCGCAGTTTGAAAAAGGAATTGTGCCGGCGCAAGAGGGCGAAACAAAGCCATATTTAAAGTCTGCCCGGCGCCCTTAACGTATTCATCGCGTCCCCGAGCCGCGAAACCGAGCATAAAAAATGCCTTCGAATTCACAACCGCAGTCTGCGGAAAGCGTCTCTCGTTTTGCAAACAGCGGCACCCAAATAACGCGTAGCAAAAAGAAAGAAAAAAACAAAACACTTTTAAAACGGACTAGAGAGAACTCGCATACCGCGAGATAGAAAAGGAAATAATAAAAACAAAATCGGGGAGAGGCGTCTCGGCGCACTCCGCGGCGCATCCTGCATGATTGCTATGATAATGCCTTTGGCCGCGAGTGGAAAAATATATCTCCATCTTCATATATCCCTAAGATTGCCCCGCAGGCTGCCCCCTCGCGCCGCGAAAATTACCCTTTAAAAAAAGCGCTCAAAATGGACCGCGAGGCGCGAGGGTCCCGCCGAGGGAAGAAGCGAAAATGTATGCGGCTGCCCACGGCTCTTATCTGCTCGCCCAACGGATGAAAACGCAGGGAAATGCGGCCGCTCGACTATATGCCGCCCGAAGAAATGCGAATCTAAATATTTTTCCTGGCCAGAGAAGGAAAACAAGTCTGGAATTGTGTTGCGTCGCGGAAGGCGCTCTCTTCTGCCCGGAAGTGGCGAGGAAAGCGATTCTTTTTTTTTTTTTCGTCAAACTTGGCCAGTGAGAAATTCGGGGGCGGCGATGGCGCGACAGCGCCCGCGGGTGTGGCAGGACACCCTGTGTGCGGGTGCGTCGTACCAATACCACAGAGAACACAAGGCCCGTTTCTTTCCCCCCAAACGTCATCACAAACCGGCCCACCCAGCGGTTCCATCAGCACTGCCGTCATTGCGTGTTGCAGCGTCTACACAACAAGCGCGACGTTAGCACGCGGCAACGCCAAGACGTTCGATTCTCGTCGGGATTCGGCGTGTTTGACGCTTGGGATGGGTCCACAAACGATGACGTCGTGCACAGGCCTCGTAGGCGCCGCGGCCGATGCATCACGGCTGACGCGGGGAGTCGCGTGGCGGGACCGCTCGCACGTCCGCGGGTGCCCCGGGCCTCCGCAGGTGAGCGCCGCACTCCATCATATCTCTCGCGCCTCGCGCCGCCGTTCCGGCCGTTTAACTCGAACACGGCGGGCGCGGCCGTCGGTGGCGGACTGCCGACACTCGAGAGAGATCGCGGGTCGTCTAGGAAGGCGTTGTCAGCAAGCGACATGTGCGCGCTTCCCTGTTATAGAAGAACGTCTAAAGGAGACTTTTCGGTACGAATTACAACATGCCGAGGGCTCATACATTCGACCATATCTTCCTTTCAGCTTAAGTCCAGACGCAACCGACGCTACGACTTAGTGGGATCAACCAAGCAGCGCCAAAAGCCCAAGTCCCTCGGCCTTTTCTGTTCATGGTTGGTTCAGTGATGATAGGACACGTATAGAAACATGACGATCGAACACCATGAGGGTGCGCTTGTAACGATGTCTGATTGGTCTAATCAGCTCGTAGCGTCGGCTGCGCCCGGACTTAAGGTGATAAGTATAGATGGAGGCAAATAAATTCGAAAATTATAATATTAAACGGTGCTACGATCTGATCCTGAGATTTGATTGCCAAGTAACAAAGAAAAGCGACCCGGTCGAGTAACACCACTTCGTCGGTACCGATTGAACAACTGGGCACAACGACAACAATAAGGAAAATCACTGTGCTTTCGCCGGTGGTCACCTTATAGCTTATGATTCGATTGGGGTTCCGTCAACTTGGTTATAACATCGCGCACTTTATTTCCGAAGTTCAAAGAGGAAGTACTTTGGCAGTGGAAACAAACCCTTTCGAATCTTGCGCACGCACTTGTCTAACGTAACGTTTCGTGCTAAAGTTAAGTGCGAAAAGCAAAAAAGAATAGCATCCAGCGGCTTTGAAACGAGCAATCGTGACGCTCGTCTTAAATGCACAAATCCCATCCCCGCGTTGGCAAAAGCGCCCGACAGAAACGCCTTCTTTTCCTCTCCGTCGCCTCTCCGTTGGCCCGTCGGAGGCCGAAGGGGTTGAGCCCGCGCTTTCCATTCGACGGGCAACGTGCCGCCTGCATATGCTAATACACCGCCTTGCGCGAGCCGACGGAACCCATTGAGCCCCGGCTGACGGCGCTGCGCCGCCAGTCGTATGCAAATCAAGCCGCCCTTCTCTCCAGCGCGCTCCTCGCCGCTTTTCCCTCGCTCGTAAGCGCTCGCGGGCGTCGCAAACTCGCGAGCACGACCAATCCCGACGACCCGGTCATCCCGCAGTGCGCGGCCGCAAACAGCCGCAGGCTGAAATTGCGAGCGTGCAAACAGTGAGCCCCTCAATCCTTGCCCGTACCCACCCCCCCGGACACCTCAACGAACACACAACTGCAAAATTCGCGTTATGTACAATAATAATAATAACAAAACGGCGTCCGCTTTTGGAGTCGTGTTACGCGGAAGCAGTCAAATCTCGAGTGCCACCGGAAACGTTTCCTCCGAGGCGCCCTTGCTCGCCGCGGTGCTTGTGGCGTTGTTTGCGAGTGTCGAGCGGCCCGGCACCGGTAACCGCCGCATGCCGCCTTCTATACATCTGTCGGCTCCCGAGATTCAAAAAATAAGCGAATACATATGTATACTTGGGTCTCGCCGGTAATCGGTTGCTCGGAATAAAAAAGGGGGGCAGAAAAAATTAAAAAAAAGCGAGGAGAAAAACGTTTTGAAATAAATAAACAAATACCGGGAAGGTTTTCCTTCCATTTGCAATTTCAAAGTGGCTGCAGCACATGACACGAGCAGAACGGTCGGCTTGGGGAGCGCGGCTTTGTACGGTGTTGCGAAAAGAAATAAATAGAGAAAGAATTTTTTCTTTTCTTTTCTTTCTCGCAAAAGCCACGGGGAAAATTGTGAGCAACGTCAAGGGGTCCCAAAGAACGCGCGCCGTGGTTCTTTTCGGCGTCGGAATTGGCAATTCTCGCTTCCGTGCGGGGTATACACGCAGCCTCGTTTCGCTCGCGAGGGCTTCAAAAGAACACCAGCTGCTACAGGTGTAGAGGCGCGCACAGAAGGAGCGCGCTCGCTGCGCCTTCCCTAAAGCCCATGGCTTCGCTCGAGCGCGATTGCGCACGCCGCCCTGCCGATAGCATTAAACGTCGGCCAGTCAAATAGATCATAAACAAGCGCCAAAGGGAAAACGGCATCGCTTGGCAGTTACACAAAACAGGCCGTTGCCAAACCGATCGACAGGTCTGAGGCGGAACGAGCGCCGATCGGTTTGTCCGCTTTCGGACAGGGCAGCCCAGAAAGGACTCCGCGATGCGTATACTTTCCCCGCGTACACAAAACCGCCGATGTGTTGAACTTCAATTACTACTGGCGAACCCTAAATAAAGAGACTGCTCCCCCACGCACACAATTCGGTAAAACTAATTTACCGTTTTTCGCACAAATCACAGTTCCGAGAAAGGTAATTTCACAACAAACCTACGTTAACTTATAAAAACGCAGTTTTGATCGAGAAGTATACGCAAAACGTGTAAGGAGTAGAGAGAAAAAAAAAAGAAGAAATAGCTCAACTTTATGTTTGTTTTTCGAGGACAGTGATCAATTATTTGTTGACTGGAGTCGCGCAGCTATTTCCCTATATATAAAGTGCGAAAATAACCAAACCGAAACCAAAGCAGCCAGACGGAAAGGTGTGACGTTGCACATTCCCGAAAGAGGCCAGGGTTGACCAGAGAAGCGAGGAATCAGCGGAAATCGCGTGAGTAGTTAGACTCCTCGAGTACTTGTCCATGTCAGCTGGAGGAACCGGTTAATTATTCGATTAAAGGTGAACGATCAATCGGCTGAAAATTCGTAATGACTACTTCCAGTAATCCTATATGCAACACTGCGCGTGTTGCATTACGGAACCCGGTTGGCCACGAAGAGGAGTGGCATGGTTTCGATTTCCATCGCCCCGTTGAAGAAGTATAGTGCATCTGATCGCTGGATAAAAATAAAGTCGGCGCTCGCATACACTGCACCCCTTCATCTCCAGCGGCCGTAAGGGCCGGCTTAGGCTTAGCGAGGAGTACACCCTGTCGCGTCCCATACCTGTCAGTCTGACCCTCCCGACTCACGGATAATCTAGGACGTCTCAGCGCATGGAGGAGCCGATGGAACAGGATGACCGGCCACTTCTTTCATGTGCCTTCCTGCACTTTCCTGCGCACAAACTCCGGCACGTCGGGAGCCCGAATAAACGTACCCCAGTATTCCATCCGTACCGGTAGGCAGTGCCCACACGCCGTATTATAAATTTACGAAAAATCGCATATTTTAAAATGCAGGCACTGTATTTGATCTTGACACGATGTCGTGAAGTACAGGTTGGCCAATCGAAACCAAAACTTGGTGGTGCACGGGTCCCCCAGAGATGCTTTGCGCGGCGTATACGCCCGCTAGACATTGGAAGATGTCTATCCATAGGCATAGACTTCGGGGAAGGGGGCATCAGGCTCGTGCCCCCCTGGTGAGATCCGGAAAAAGGCAGAGCGCTCCCGCCCCCCCCCCCCCCGGGCCCGGGCCATGATCCTTACCGAGACGCTGCTTACGTGCCATGTAACGAGCTTCTATACTAGTGGCATGTAAACAAAATAACGCCAACGTTGCCTTTACTTGCCAAAACACATGGAAATGGAATCATGTTGTATTACACCTGAGACTATGCGGGTGAAATGGAATCCCAGCGTCAGGGGTGAGACAGGTGAAACAGGTTTTGGAGCAATTGTTGGCGCAGAAAAATCTGGATTTTCGAGCAGCTTAGGAGCACGAAATTCTCATTTTTGGAGCAGCAGTTCATGCACTTTGGAGCAACTCTGAAGCTACAAAAGTTCTGCAGTTTGGAGCAGATTAGGAGCAGAAAATGTTATAGCAGCATATCAGCAATTTAAATCATAAAAATAGGATATAAATCACATAAATCAGATTTTTCTTTTTTAATCCTTATTTGTGTCCACCCTGGTACCAATAAGTCATCAGCGCCGATACGCACCAAGATAAAATATAAAAGAAAAAAAAAAGCGGAAAAGGCAAACGCAATGGGCATAGATGACGACAGGAAACACAGGCTTGCTGCGAAGTTAGGTGGGCACCAGGTACCTCAAGCTTATACAAACTGGTGCCAAAGCGCAGTTGTAGTGCAAAACTTTTTAAAGCGGTGATTCGAGAGCATGAACAGGGAAGCACGGTTTACTACAACCAGACATCGATTGCAGGATGCTCGTAGAAAGCACGTGCAGATAGAAAAAAACTCCCTCAAAAGTGAGTCTCAAGGTAAATAGTGAATTGGTAGAAAACTTGTAGTGCACCACATGCAAGCTAAATACGGCTGTGTGACCGATCCATTCGATTGCTCACGCACTGGAAGCACGGGTGTGATCACCGAAAGTACTCACGGCGACAGGCGCCGTCCATTTTGACGAGATTACGGACTCGAATAAACAATTACACACTGGAGGCGCTCAATAGCACTTTTAAGAAAAGGTTTACTCACAAAACGAAAGCAATACTTATACTTCGTCTCACCCTACGATGGACTAAAGGCAAAAGCTACGGACCGCCAGATCCAATCACGAGCCACTTAGAAATTGTGCGGTATTTCGCTTCGATGCACGTATCGGTGCCCACGTCTCGGATCACTGATGAGGAGACGGGTGGACAGTGGTTCGAATCGAAGAGCACTGAGTGACTCAACAATTTTACATCGTAAAGAAAGCCACAGACATATAGGCTCTTTGCAGCGTCGAAGCTATAGAAATGATGCGGCGCTTTTGGATTCGAACATTATTCGTCCACCCCTAATCAATGTTAAGCGTGTCATAGTATAGCCTGGAACGTGATTGGACCTGGCGGCCCGTGGCTTTGGCCTTTAGTCCATCGTAGGATGAGACAGAGTATAGGTTTGCTCATCTTGATAGCCTGTGCATCGTACCTCCCGCGGCCAGACAGCGAGACCGCGTGACAGCGCAACGTCAGCATGCAGTCACAAATGCCAACGTAAAGTAGTAGGAAAATCGGGAAAAGACCACGTATCATAGGTATAGAAGGGTACTACAGCTGAAATCTTCGAATCCGGTGGTTGCTTGCGCCACCCTGTACCCGAGCTGTGTACTTTATTACGAGATTGAATGTCGCAAACCAAGCTCTCGTTTTTCGTTAAATCTAGCGTCGCCGCAAACTTTCTTCTTTTTTTTTTTTTAGTTTTTGAGTTACTTTGGCGCAGTGTGGCGCGATTTCGACCGATTTCGCGTTTTTTGGCGCCACTAGGCGCAGAAAATTGTGTTTGTATCAAAATGGCGCAATTGGCGCAGATGTCACACCCCTGCAGCGTGCTTTCGTTAGCTTCAATCTCCAGTTCTGGCGAAAAGGTAGCGCAGGACCCCCCCCCCCCCCCGGAGAACTTCTCAGCCCTGCCTGCCTGCCTGCCCCCCTGCCCGCCCCCCCCCCCTCCGGGGAAAATGGAAAGCCTACGCCAATGGGTCTATCATTGGCAAGCCTCGATATCGAGGCTGGTTCTCGGGTCACGCGCGGTCGAGGGGACCACGAGGAATGCGAACACCCCAGGTGACTTCCGGCAAGTTCATACACCTCCCGACGGGGCCCACCTCCCTTGGGATATGTGCGCCGTCCCGTTCCCTCCCGTAAGTGCTTAGGTTTCAGTTGGACTTTTTGTTCTGTATTTTATATAAAAAAGTATACGAAACTGTAATAAACCAAACAATCGCATGACGTTTCAAAACATGCTACCAATCGCATCGCAAAAAAAAAAAAGAGTGTTAGAGGTTTTTAAGGTGCCATCAAAAACTCAATGGGCTCCACCGCCGGGGAAGCCTTCGATGTAAACTAGGCCAAAAGGACAATCTCGCACGGATCAAATACTGATGATGTATTTTCGGAACCTAAGTACACGAATCTAATTCAACGCTCTTATCCCAGAATTTTTTAACGCAAAATGCTGTTTATACGGCTTGGCAGGTAACCACTTTTGTTCCACAGCCAGGGACGGAAGTGGATAGGCGGACTGCTAGCCGAACACCGACGCAGCGCTCGTCTCCTGACTGATCGGCACCAGTGCCAGCCGAACGTCTTCCCCGCCTGCATCCGCGTTACTCCCACCGGGGGAAAATGTAACGTGTTCCTTCAGACATACAGCGCCGCTCTGGTCCGTGAAACGAACGCGTCCCGGGGTTCCCCCAGAAAAATAGCGACAGAAAGGCGGAGGAAAAAAGCATGCAGACGCTATATATGTTACACGTGCGTTCACGTTGCCGCAACAGGTTGAGGCAGTTGGAGCGTTCGGTTCTCTTCTGCCGCGAGTTGGCGCCAGCGAGCTGGCCCAGCCGCGTTTCAGTGCGGAGAATACAGTCCGCCTAGCTTCTTGCACAGGTGTTGCGGTGACGTCAGAACGACACCGAGCTCTGATTGGCTTTGATTGAAAGGATAGGGGGTAGACCTCAATGCTAGATGCCTCGAGTTCTACCCATTTTTTTTTCAATCGGCCAATAAGAGCTCGGCGTTCTGACATCATCGCAACCGCTGTGCAAGAAGCAGACGAACTTGCTCTCCACACTTTCCTATATTCCGCACGCTCCGTGCACTGCGTCTCACACTCCAACAAACCCCGAGAAAGTCGCATCCACATTCGCATCTTTTACGGTCTATAGGCGGCGCAATAGTTCTTACCGAAACGGCTGTCATCTGGATGATTGTCGTAGAACAGCAGTACCTATAGGTTGGGTCTGCGATGCGTAAGTAATTCTAGTTTTCTGAAATACGAGCGATATACGAGCCTTGCCTTTTCTTCCACGTCAGGAAGGTGTAGGTGAGCAACTTAATTGTGAAGCCGATCATCCATGAGCTAGGGATGGCGATTCGCACATTGCGGTGCCACCATCGCTGAAAGTTGCGAATTGTCACCGGAGAAGACGGCACCAACCACATACCCTTCGTCTCACTCGGCCTCGACATATGTACACAGTTTCTCTACACTAACGCATCACATTCTGCGTTAGCTACTGCCTTTGCTACAATAACAACAAAAAAGACGATTTTTTATTTTTTCAAACAGTGTTTACTCTTTTTTTCTATTTTTTTGCATTACACATTTTGAAAAATGTGTTGACAGTGCAGAATGAGTCTGCCATTAGGCAACCTGTACCTCGGTTTCAAACGGGGAAGTGCGCCAGTAAGACACAATTGCTAACATTGGGTCTTTGGGGTCAACAGTACAACGTAATAATAAATAACCGCAAAGCCTGCGTAATGGCAAAGAATACCGTGGGGTCTAAAATGGAAAGAACACTTCGTTTGACGTTAACAGGACACGAACACACAAATTCTGAAGGCTGCACTCAAAAGCGTCTCAAATATTGTAAATAATATGACCCATAATGACGTTCATTTACAGTCTTGAATGCCAAGCAGCTGTATGTAATTTCATTCTGAAAGAACATTACACAAATGTTCTTTTTCTCGTTTTTTTTTCTTTTTGATCTAGACATTAGGAGAATATTTTCCGACTTTCAAGGAAATCTCGAGAAATTTCAGCCAGCACGTTGGCTGGCTCGAGAGCGACGACCAGGCAAGTCGGGTCGTAACGCCGGCGAGGCGCAGTGCAGCCGCGCAAGTAGGCGTGACAGGCGCCAGGGGCGCCCACGCTGAGGCATATCTTATCTCGAGCCGTAGTTTGCCCGCGCGCATCCATCACCCCAGTTGTCCCGGTGCTCGCGGCCCCAACGGCCCGAGGTCCCAACGCCGGGACGGCTTTAATTATGAAAAGGAGCCGTCCGCGAGGCTGCTGAATAAACCGCGGGACCGAAGGGGTGTCCCCGGCTCCCGTTAGGCTCCCGTGCTGATAAATCGGCGTCGATCGGCCGCGTTCCGGGCCCCAAGATGGATGGCTGCGCGGCCACTGCCCATGCCCGCCTCCCGTGCCCGAAAATCGAGCTCGTCGAGCCGTCCGACTGCCGCAGTTTGGCCGGTTGGTGCACGAGGCAGCGCCACCGATGACGCTCAACTGGGTTATGGCTTCCGATTAGGATGCGGGATACAGAGGAGCCACGATCCATGAGTGAAGGTAGACCGGTCGCGACGCTTCCAAACTGCTTTCGTCAAGATCGAGTGCAGCCCTCAGATTGCCGGAAATCGCGATTGAGTTTGGAAACGATATTGGACGCCGTGCAGAACGGGTCCATTTTCCAAGTTGTGCCCAAAGCGTTCAAAGCGTTGCACAAAGCACCAGGCGATGCAACGTACGTACACAAGTAGCGCTATAAAGTAATTATTTAAAACTATCTAAGTTGTAGAAATTATGTAGAATTTCAGTAACTGTAGTATTATACAAGCTACAATAATATTTTAGTAACAATAACTCACTTTGGTCAAAGTCACAGTAGCGTTATATTCTTCGAGAACTTGCAACTTTGCGAAGTTACAGTTATACTCGCAAAGCTCTTGACAGCACATGCACAAGCAAAACGCACGTTTTACCTGGCAACGCTGTTCATAGAACCGCCAGTACAACCATAGGTTATCACCATCAGTCGGCAAAGCTCGGCGATCGCCGATCCTGCATATCACGACTAAGTGAGCCCTGTACAACCCACGTGGCGCCTGGAGAAACAGCGTGCACCGTTTGTAAACAAACTGCCGAGCTCTGGTGCGGCAATACCACCGCGCGCCCTCTCTTCTTCACTCTACTTACGACGATCCCCCATCCGTCTGTCTTCGAGGTAGACGGGAAAGGACCAAGGCCAAGTCCTCCGTTCTATTTTCAGACCATTCTTCCAGCAATGAATTATGGAGCAAAGTATAATATTGATCAAGGGCCGACCGAACTCTCCGCGCAGGTTTATATCTGTCGTTTAAGTGCATTGGCGGACGGCATGCTCAAAAATGGGCGACCAGCCAGTAGTCCCTCCCGACACCGGGGGCAGACACCCGATGCAGCGTCTCCTCGTCGCCTGCAGCAAGAGCCAAGCCAGGCAACGACGACGCCCGACGACGCCCTCGACCAGGGAGCAGGGTTGTCGAGCCCCCGACCTTCCGACACCCGACAGCCAAGTCTTCCCTGCTGCGACTGACATCCGCCGCGACTGCAGCACGCCTCTTCATCCACGCTCTCCTCTCCACAACAGGCGCCTTCCCCACCTATGCTCCCACGTGCCCGCTCCATCCCCCGGATATCTATAATTTCAGAAACCTAGCACCCGATTCGAAAGTGAACGAATATACCGAAAAGCAATAAGAAACAAAAGAAAGGACAGTAAAAAGGAAAAGCAGGCGAGAAGTGAGCGGTGGGGAGCCTTCGGAGTCCCGCTCCGTTCCTGCCGCCTGGTTCTGCTTGTGGCCACGGTGAGGCATTGTGGAGAGCGCCACGCGAGCTGTAATCCCGGGCCCCGAGGCGCGGGGCGGCGGCTCGGGGCATCGAGGAAATCTGCTGCCACACACACACTCACACAATGCAAACAGCGGCTCATGAGGTGGCAGTGTCTGGACCGCTCCAGCGCGCCAAGCACCTCCGGGGGTAGGCTTCACCTAACGATGTCCAACGGTTTCTTGGGGAGGGCTCCGAACGTTTCCGAAACAAAGTGTTGGGAGGAATGGGAAAAATTACACTCGTCGAATCGAGCGGAGTGAAAGAAATAGTGACACGGGTTAACTGCAAAAGAACCTGCATTGAAGGGCATCACGGTGATACTTCTACTTGCGCCTCATTTCCAAATCAGGTCAATTGCTTGATTGTAGACTGTATTTATGTGACCTTTCATCGATTTATTAATCGGCCTAGTATTATATATGTGCTAAAGTATTCAAAAGTTATTATTATAACATGATACATTTGGGGTACACAATTGCTGACATTCGTAAAAAGCAACAGCAATTTTATTTCTTTTATTGGTCAGTTTGGCATACAAGAAAAGTAATGGGCTAATGGCAGAGGCAGTGAACCGGACAGAAAAACATACAAATAAAGTTTTGCTGGTGTTCATGGACCCTTCTGGAAACACCAGTGCCACTAGCGAGCGCTCCGGGGTATTATGGGAACTGTGAGCATTATATGACCTGCGCCCTTTAGCCAAGACAAGTCCGGCCTTTGCATGCTAGGTGGCGCACGCGACCGCCCAAACTGCAGCACGATTCTTACTCCATTCATGCATCCAGGCGAGCTAACGGTCTTCAAACGATTGTTAAAACAAACTGATTTCTTTTTTTTTTGGGGGGGGGGGGGGGAAGATAAAATGTTCCAGCTAAATCAAGTAATTCCCGTAGAAAAAAAAAGGCGTTGGATTTTTGAGTGAGGTTTCGCTCTTTTGGCGCTTGGCCGACGCGGGGTGGTACACTCAAAAAAGAACGGTGGCCCGAACGATGGCCCATCCAAAAAAGGGCAGTGGACAGACGTGCTGCGATTCAGGGTTTCTCACCTCATGTGGGCAGCGCAGAGCAGCACAAGACGCTGCAAAGATTGCCGTCTGCCGTACACAGGGACCCAACGCGAACGCAGGCAACGTAGTTCTCTCAGGTGGTTCGGCGGTAGCAGCAGACGACGGAGCAGCGACCCTCACTGTTCCCATTATGCCTCACGCGCGCCGCTTGAGGGAGCGCGCTACTTTTCAGAAAGGTCCATTGCCACCTACTATAGGGAGCTGTTTAAGTAGATATGATTCAAAAGTATAAGATACGGAAAGAAGGTTTACAGAGAAGCGTAACATAACGTTCAAATAAATAGCACATATCTTACTGTTCACCACAGTTAAAATAAATTACATAGATGTACGACATTCCTTTCTACGGGCCAATTTCTCGCGCTTGATTCTGCCAGCTGCATCAACAAAATAATGTACTTGTGTTTTTTGTCCTTTGTAAAAGCATCAATCCAGCTATTCTAAACACATTTTTCTTGGCAAAATGACAAAGTGGCTAGAATGTATCCGCTTGGTTATCGAAGCCCCATTGCGCTCCGGAGTTTGTACCAATTCACCAGAGATTGTCAATAGAGCCGAAGATGGTGCGCACAACCCTTAGAAGGGTTCAATTCTTAACAAATGATTAGGTGAAAAATCAAGCTGGTGATTAAACGATTAATTGGTAGGTTGGTCGATTCATTTTACAGCCCTAGGTGTTATACGCCAAGTTCTGTTAATGACATCGCAGCTCGTGCTCAAATGACCCCCTCATCTCGTTTCAGTTTCTGCACGTTTGCTGCACTTACAGTTAGGACGGGGGAGGGGGAGTCCGTTTGTAGGTGTCATTTGATGACATCAAAGGACAACATGTTAGGAGAAACGCTGGAAGTGTCCCTTAAAAAAAGAAAGTTTTATCGAAACGAACGAAACAAAAACAGCTGACTACATGGTACTGCTTCTCAGTCAAAATTCCCACCTTCGTGGTGGTTTATTGCATACATGTGCTTATTTCAAGTACATATGCTCAAAATACTGTATTTCAAATAATTTCCGCAGTATTATGGTAGCGTGCAAATACTTTTGATTCTAACGTGTTGGCTTCTCTATCTTATTTTCATTTTTCAATATATTGTACTCATTACGCAGGTTTTAACACCCGAAGATTTTGTCGCTTTCATATTTTACGAGAATAGAGATCAGCTGAACGGACCCGCAAACTTGGAACGGATACGACCGAACACAGACCAGGAAACAATTCATGAGATGCCACATGCAAACAAAAGGACGAATTGGGGAGGGAAGTAGCAGGACACCAAACAAAGGCAAGTTATTTTTATATATATATACATTTTTTTTTAAAATCTTTGACTCTGCTTACAGATTTGCGGAATGCGGAAGCATCTTTGAAAGTAATTAAACTGCATTTATAAGTGCTTATACTCTATGCAAGACATTTTGCGGTAAAAGTAACTTGAGTAGTACTTGAATTACTTTCTGAAGCAGGTACTTAGTAACTTTCACTAATTACTCACGTCGAGTATCTTGTCCAACACTGGTTTGTCGTAGCCGACCAACATACACAGAATACAAAAAGAAAAGAAGAAATGCAAACTAAAATTAGCGAAACACTTCAACAAGGTCCGATTCGCGCAGTCACGGCCGACCCTCGGAGGCTCCCTGCAGGTGACGTCACCGCCCCAGCACCTCGACCGGACTTCCCCTCGCTCCAGACTCCAACACGCAGGAGCCCCGCGCTGCCAGACAGGAGGCCACCACCGAGAGCGGCCCGGCGGCGGCCATCTTGCGCGACCACCTTGGCAGTCGGAATTTTTCCCGGGCGCCCAAGACAAATCTCCGGGCGATGAGTCAGCGCGGGATTAGAGCGAGCCGCCGGCCAGCGGGGCCGGCCACCCCGGTCCGAAAGAGGGCCCGTCCCCGCGCTGTCCATTAACGGTGCATACACAAGTGGCAGATGGAAAATATCGACTCCGACGCCACGCTGGTCCCTCGCCCTCTTCCTCACTCCGGGCGGCCTGGCAGAGACCACCCTACGCACACACACACGATGGTCATGCGGTGCACCGGGGTCGCCCATCGTCGAGATCTCTCCCGCTCCTCCCCGCCCTCCGTGCGCCCCTGCTTGACCGCCGCCTGCGACGCTTCAGGCGTTCGGCCAGCTAACGGAGCGAGCATATGCAGTGCAAGGCAGCTGCGGACCATTTCAATGTCTGCGAAATTCGCAGTCCCGGATCAGGCGTATTTTTTTTCAGCGTAAATCTTCTCCGCCTTGGGGACGTCCCCCAAAATCATTATATCGTAATCTCTATACCTCCGCAGAACGAGCGTGATCGTCGTTTTAGAAGGCGAGCGAAGCATGCCCCATTAAGACAAGTGACAGCGGCCAGAGGCTCTCTATTGGACAATATGACGGGCGAAACAAATATGTGCCAGCGTTAATATTTCCCTATTTACTCATTACATCAGAGCCGAGGGCGTACAAACAACGTAAAAACCACGAAAACGAATCATTAAGTTTTTGTTCGTTACCACGATATACGCCATTATAATAGCAAGCCGGTAATAAAAAAAAATACTGAAAAATAAAGCTTTAAAAAAAAGTGAAATTAAAAATTGTAACGTTTCAAAGTATTCGTTTTTCAGGTTCATAGAGAGTTCGCTATCTTTAGAGTACAGAAATAAACCTCAAATCTACGTGAATATATAATGCTGAGCTTTTGAGTCAGCACGGCTATCAAGTAATATCGAATAGGTCACACACACAAACAAGCTTTCGCAACTGACAGATATCAACAAAAGAGGGCAGTTTAATGTGTGAAAAACATTATGAAACTCACAATAACGGCTTATATACATTCAGCGTAGGTAATCTTATTCTAAGAATGGCAGAAAAGAAAGTTCATGGCGTTAGAACAACAAGCGAGAAGGGAGTAAAGGGAGTTTGCGCCCCTCTAATTGGGAAAGCAGTCAGTTACCACCCCGCGGAGGACTTCATGATACACTTTGATAACGACAAATCCGCCGTGCCTGCATTTTGTACCTCCTTTCATCCTAGACTTCTACTATATAGGCCCAGGGTCGTGTGGCCGCCACAACCATCGGGGCGACGCGTGCCGGGGTGTTTTGAAGAAGTAGCGGGTCCAAGCAGCGTATATACAGTATATACTAGCGTATAGTGAACTTACTCTGTAGTATACTCTACAGCGTGTACGCTCCTGACCCAGCCTGGAGGCAGCGGAAGCCGCACGGGAGGTGCAGCTGCCGCCGCTGGCCACGGGGGGAGGCGAGAGGCGCAAGATGCAGATGCCCGCCGCGCGAAGCAAACGCAGTCGGGGCGGCGGGCAATAAAAATGCCGCCCAAGGCGCCGAATTCGACGGAGAGGACAGCCAGCTCGCGCGCGCGTTGCAAATCTAATAATGACCGTTCGCGCCGCTCCCGATAATAAAACGAAACGTAGATAGAGGAAGAAAGAGAGGAGAGGGAGAAATAATATAGATGCACTTTCAAAAACCAGAAAACTATAACTCGGCTGCATTCAAAAACAGAATGCTGGCCGGTCGGCACAGCACTATACACACACAGTGATATGTCTCCATCGCTACCAACTTTTGGTTATTTGTTGTTCGGTTCGCGTTTTACCAGCACGCTTTTATTTGATTTCTCATTTCTTCTTTCATTTTCGGTTTTGGCGTGGGCGCGGGTGGGGAGGGGGGATTTCCAGTTTGGGTTGAGTTTCGCCTTTTTCTCACTTATTCCTCTCCACTCTTCTTTTTTATATATTTAATTGCGTCTTTCGGCGAAGCTTTGGTCTGCGTTTACGATTTTGATTTATGCCGAAGTAGTGCGGTCCATCTCCGTGTCGAAACGAGGCGTTTTCTATTCTTCAGCCCTGTTCTTTTTTTTTATTACGTTTTTGTGCGTTGTTTGCTCGCGTCGTCCATTGGCCCCTCGCTCGTTTCACTGAATTTAACGTCGTTTTCTTTAGTTTGGTGTTTGGCAACAGCCGCGCGTCTGCGAGCCAGTGTGGACGCTGCTAAGCACTTCCTTTTTTAAATATTTACTTGCAATTACGCACAGTGCCAGTGAAATGAACCTAGCGAGCATCTCGTTAAGTCCTGCTCCCGACATCGGTTAAACTTTTATAAATTAAACGTGGGGCCGAGGGTGCGGGCACCGCCCAGGAAAGAAGAAAAGTAAAAGTTCCAAATGAAACACGAGCTCCGAAGTGGGAGGCGTCCACTAAGCTTAGTCATCGGTTCATTCTGTCATCGATCGAACTATGGTTAAAAAGAAATAGCAACCGAAAGCTCCGTTTCAAATGAAACAAAAATAGTATGGCGCGTATTTCTGCACTGTGACATCAAGAAACGAAGAGTGGCGGCAACTGGGTCTGAAGCCAACTCATCGAAAGCAAACTTGTCGAAGGACATTCATAGTACACCTAACTCGCCTGCATTTTTTCCCAATCTGTCGAAGTACAACTCGTCGAAGACCAACTTGTCGAATAAGCCCACTCGTCATAGGGAAACGGGTCGAAGGACAGTTCGTCGAAGAGGCCATTTGGTCGCCACTTTGTTAGCATTGCAGTTGGCTTCTGTAGCCAAACGCGAATATATCGAACACGATTCACGTGGGTCGCAATATGTATAACCACGGTGCGCTCTGCTCGACGTCTGAATCATAGATGTGTGGGACAAATCATTAGTTTTCTTCGTATTAAGTGCTACTAACCAATAATTCCTCTTGTGCGACGTAACTACTCTGGAAATAAAACAATATCCAGCTCGAACCGGTGAACGCACGAAGAATATTAAGACAAAAAGACAGTACGGTGCAGCATGGACGACCCGGACAAATGCCACAGTGTTGCGTCCCTTTCCACAATTTTGGTTCCAATTCCACTACAGATTGGGAGAACCACGGGCGAGTGCTGAATTAACGCTTCAAAGTGATGATTTTTGGACCTAAAGCTTGAAAGCTAATTGAGTTTGTTTTACTACCCCAGAAGTAAGCGA
>JAZHYW010006872.1:0-164869 GCA_037355805.1 Ixodes ricinus
GCTATACCGCGTTCTACTTAAAGGCGATTCTTAAGTGTACCCCAAGTTTTTTAGTGGCCAGTCGATGTTGCATAAAATAGGCTAACAGAGTAATGAGAGTCAACTTATATCCATACATATTTCCTCTCGCACACCGCGCGGTTGTTCTGTTATGCGTCTGTATGTGATCTGGATCCTGCTTCTCTTCATTCTGAAGCCGCACAACAACCTATCCGAAATGGAGAAGAAGCGAAGTTTGTTTAATAAAAACAAAAATGATATATGTATCTAGACAAATAATGACAATTAAATGTACATACTGGCTAGTTGGCACATTGCAAAAGCTACAGAAAGCGAAAGGGGAAAGGGACTATATAGAAAAAGCGCCCTGTTTGTAATACCTTCAAGGCCTTGTTTCATAAAGCTTTCTAAATTACAAATATCAAAACCACTGCACATAGCAAAAAAAAAAAAAGATTATATGTACAATATTTTGCACGGCTATCCAAAATATCAAGTCTCAATCCTAATAGGCGACCTGCAATTAACCTAAAGCGAGGACTGCAGCCACCTTGCTGGTATTCCTCCATATACATGGTTGATTTCGGCTCTTTAAGCCGGTTTCAGAAAAAAGAAAAGTATATCAGTCGATATTGTTCCTGGCCGCTCACCTCGGATGTGTCGACGACGACGTACTTGAGATTTCGGTCGATGCTCTTAACAGGACCTCTTCAAGCGGTCTGTCGACACGTAACAACTAACATAAGTGTCCAGGTGTCAAAGAGGGCTGAGGAAAGACGGCCGATTATGCTAGAGGTGTGCGAATAGTGAAATTTCGCTCCGAAGCGAATTCAAATTGAATAGTGCCAAATAATGACCGAAATGCATAATGTCGAATCGAACACGAATACCAAAAAGTTTATTCTCAATATTCGCAAAACAAAACAAAAAGGGCGCATAGATGAGGAAAAAAAAGCCCTTTCGAGTCTATTCTCCAGCAATGCACGCGGAACGAAGATAAGCTACCACGAATAAAAACGGTGTTAGTGACCACGTTTAAACGACAAACTTAAGACATACTTGACAAATATGTCTACAGTCACTACAGTCAATAATCCACGAGTGGATTAATGACTGTAGCTGGACCGCAGCGTGCTAGATAAATGAACGGCTATGGCTCATCTGTTTGAATCAGGTGACGTCTTGCGTTACTTATAGCACCTCGGTATACTCCGCGCGAGGAGGGACGGTTTATCCAGAAGACCGGTTTAATTATTGCTGTCATTTGTTGCTTGCTAATAATTTGTCAAACTATGGACGTAACGACTGAGAATCAGCTAGCGATCTATAGTGTCTCCAAATGGAACCCCAGAACAAGCGATCGACTCCCTGACGAAAGCTTGAGCTATTTTCGCAGCTGTCAAGTAAGGTATATAAATAGCCGCCGGCCGTCATGGGACACACGCAAGCTAGAGTCACAGACAGCTCCAGAAACGCAGGGTGTGGCCAGTCCCGAACCTCTCATTATCGCTCCACAGCCAATGAGGTTGCGGCATTGGCCAATGAAAACGGCAAAGAACCAACCACGAAGCGAGAATCGTGAACATAATGTGCCACGCTTTACGTTCCTTACAGCGACTCTCCGAAACCGTTTGAATAAGGTAACCCCGGCCAACCAAATGTACGTGAACAATCACAACCCCGAGAAATTGACAAAGATTTAGCAAATATGGCTTTAGGTGTGTCAATAAACCCTAGATCTTTCTGAGATATCTATGCTCTTGTCAATATGTCTTGTTTTCCTGATATCTACATCATTTACAGGCCAGACGAAACAGTGGTTAGTAAATTCCGGCATGTGCATAGCTCGTGCTTCGGGAAGCGACAGTCCGCTTGTACGGCATCTACACGATCTCCTTGCGGTATGCGGGTGGAATGTATAGGTCGAGGCGTTACCGGTCGGAAATCCGCGGAGAAGTAAAACAACTCCGTACCGTATACGCGTGTTCCTTCCGAGGTGCTGAGGCGTGACTCGAGTAACAAATTGATAAAAAAAATATTGCTCTGGTTGCTAGTGTTCGCGGAAAACACTAAACCCAATCTGATCGACGCCTGAAAGTTTAGAAGTAGCGATATATATTCGCGATAGAGTATCAGCCACTATACGTTGCGTTCTTCTTGTCAGACTATATGGACGACACTATGCCACATGACTAGTCTCGTCTTCGATACTGAAAGACGCATTCGATAATAATTACAGGTAGTTCCCATCAAATACGCATTGGATTAGAGCTTGTGGATTGAAAAGACTTAGGTTTTTCAAGACCAATCCGACTACTAAATCATATCGCGAGCCGTCGGCTAACGCTCTGAAGCCAACAAGAGGTGTCTTTCAACATTCTGCCTACTAGCTTTGACACAGCTAGTCTTGATCAGCTGATCTGTATGGCTCTCTTTCTCACTATAGATTTCTTTTCTAAAATCCCCTATCCCTCTTCCCCAGAACAGAATAGCAAACAGGGAAAGCTACCAAGGTTAACTTCTCTATCTTCCTGTTCTCCACTTCCTTTCAACGTTTCTTAATTGTTTTATTTGAAGTGTGTGACTATATAGCACGCGATTAAATTGCGCTTAAAGACAGGAAGGAGAAACGTTTTCTATTAAGCTTTGAAATGTCGTCATTGAAATGAATGTTTAACATTGGTTTCTTACAAAAAAAATTACATTGGCGTGCTTATTTGCTTGTCGTGAAATTCCGAATGAGCGCTCATTTCCGAAAGTTCGCCCACCCAATCGTACAAAAACAGTGTGCAGACATGTTCAAAAGCATACATATGCATGAAGCAAACAAGTTTCCAACATGCTTGAGACGCGTGTGCAGATAGTTCTGACATCATCTCTGCGGAGAAACTCCGTGTCTTTTGTATGGTAGTACGAGCAGTCGGACCGCGACTTAAAGGGATACTTCAACGAAATTTGAAATATTCCCGTCGTGTTCAAAAATAGGTTGAATATGATCCACAATATCCGTAAATGACAATCGCCCGTTTGTATTTTGATCCTGGTGGCTGTATTTTTCGTTATAAACGGCCCACTCTGGCAAGCGCTCGGAGAAGGCCCAGCGCAATCGTGACGTAAGTCGTCTCAAACGAGCAAAGCTACGGCGAGGCTGACGTCGAGAGGATGGCCTAGTCGGTCCAGCCACCGAAGCGGCTGCTTTTGTACGAATTTTGAGTGACGGGTTAATCTTCTATAATCTTGTAGGGGGACAATAGCGACTTCTGCGACACACAAAAGGATTCTCGGAAAGAGGGGAGTTCCTCCTTCCCCCCTTCTCTCGTCGTGGCCGGAGGCGAGACGACCTCCGTCACTAGCTGTCAAGGTTCCTAGACGAGCATTACAAACGAGGCGTTAGCGACATCCACCAGGTGCTCTTTGCTAATCGTTTAATTCGTTTTAAAATTCCTTTTCGAGACTTTTTAACAAGATATTGGTATGTTCCATGTGATACTGCTCTTTTGGACACATATAGACCAAAAAATGAGCGCCGAAATTTCGTTGTAGTATCCTTTAAAGGCCGACGACCAGGCTCGAGATTCTGCAAGGCAGAAGATCCTCCCCACCATGGGGGAGGAGGAAACAGGCAACGGCGGACAGGGAAGAAGGGGGAGAGGGGGAAGCGGGGGGAAAGTGGAAAGGGCGAACTGGTCGTCGGCCTCTGAGGTCGGTCCATGCTAACCCGGTTTCCGGGTTGGGGATGGCGGGAACCTAAGAGTATTTGCAGCTTCCGGTACCCGTTGAGGGAGGAAATTTCGCGGTTCAGTTTGGACGTGTTCGGACAGCCAGCACCCAGCCGCGTGCAGAAAGTTAACGATTCAAATATGAAAGCGTAGAGCGGAAGCCACAAAAACGTCACCGGTGATGTCACACGACCCGCACGAAACTTGTCGGTTTCCGGCGCCCGCAACCTGAATCCGCTTCTGAGTTAAAGCGGGCTTTACGTACGCATGGTGGCTGGAACGGGACGTGTGCCGGGTGAGAGCGAAGGGCTGCACAGAGCTGCGATGAAAACGACTCGTCTGCAGACTGCAGCGTTCCTCGCGGTGGCGAAGATTTTCATCGCAACACAGCAACACACTGCCCGCAGCGCGTGTGTTGAAAGGTCACCGCATAGCGTCCTTATAGTTTCACTCGGGTTTCTCTAACTATCTGAATTGAGCACGTTTCACCCGTTAAATGGGTCGTGCGCCTAAATTATGCGATGCAAATTCCGCGAAGAAACGTTTGGGGACCGCTAGGGGCGCCGCAGCCAGCAGACGAGTTAAGCGGTGCCAAAAATGTCGAGAGAGCCTACATTACAGAGAGTTTCCAACTGCCCGATCGGCGGTCACGTGGTTTACGGGCCGCGTTTGCAATACGCGCTGCAAGGCGGAGACGAACGCATTGGTCGTCTGCGAGCGTCTCAGCCTCTCCGCCTGCTTTCCTCCTCGCCACGCGAAAACACAGCGCATGCGCACTCGCGACCAACACTCCCCATGGTTAGAGATGGATCCTCTCTACAATCTGAGGCGACCTCAAAAGTTTCATCGCGTATCCGCGCCCCTCTTTATCATTCCCCTTCCAGCCACCATAACGTGATGCAAATGTCGTTGTGGCCGCAGGAGCTAACGGAGAACAAAAAAAGAAAGAAGAAAGAAAAAGAGAGTACAAAAAGAGCGAGAGAGCAGTCGCTAGGTGGCGGAAGTCGCCGCCCGATTTAAAGGGTGCAGCCGTACGCCTGTTTCCATCCATCCATTGAGCGCAAAGAACTACTTGAGGTCGACGACCTAAACTTCATTGGATGGCGAAAGAAGAGTATGAAGGAAGAAAAAATAAAAAAGTGAGAGGGGAAACGAAAACAGGGTGGGGGGAGGAGAGAGGAGAAGACGGACGAGACGGGAGGAACAAGTTCGGTGGCCAAAGAAGAAACAGCGGCGTCCCTTCGGAATTTTGAACGATTGGGACACAAGAGGCCGCAGCCGGAACTCGGAGCCAACGGAGACGCGGGGATGGATAGCACGCACACATACAACGCGCAAAATAACGCAAGAAAAGAACATGTCAATGTAGGGCGAGGGCTGAGGAGAGAGGTCACATCTTTCTCTATCCTCCGGCACCATGAGAAAGAAAAAAAGTGAGGAGGAAAGAGATATATATGGAACGGTTTATATTGTGCTACGCCGCACAGACTCAGTATAACAGAACAGCGGAAGAAACAAACATAAAACAAGGGCCAATATTGGGTACGACCAAAGTTTGGCAACACAAAACAGACGTTACAACGTAAAAACACACAAAAAAAGAAAACATAGCAAGAACGACAACGACCAGAATATTGTAGTAAAGCGAAACGAGCCTTAGAGTATGTGGGAAAGAAGCGCGGTGTGTATGTGCACCATGTGACGTGCGCCCGCACGCAGTGGGCATTCCAATATATAACCCTGCTCATCTTTTATTTATTTGTTTAGTTTATTTTTTTTTTACCCTCGACGCAGCTGTGCCGGTGCATAACGGCAAGTGACAGGGCGACGCGGCCAAAATCGTTCCTGCCCAAAACGACGATAATGCGGGCCAAACGTAAAAGAAGCGCACCGTTTTTTTTTGTAATATTCCTATTTATTTATTTCTTGAAGTGTTGAACTTTGCGTATCTCGCTTCCTTCAGAGGAAACATTTTTGGTAGTTCATTTTCCTGATCAGCCGGAATGTTTCTCCAACTCCGCACTAAACCGTGCGAAAATTCTTCCCTTTGTGTTATTAAAAGAAAAGAAAGAAAGAAAGAAAGGCGAAGTTTGGGGGGCTCTAAATTTCACCCTAAACGACGGCCCAAAAACGCGTTGACATTTTTCACGCTCCACAACGTTCAGAGTGGCAAACCAACACCAAACAGACAAACTGGTATTCCAAGAAGAAGAAACGCCTAAAAAGAGAGAGAGAGCGTACGAGAACGGGACGCAGCGCCGAAACCGAAACAACAAATAACCGGAAGAGCAGACGGACGCGGCAAAATGACCGCTGCGCAAAGGGGAAAAATAAAATAAAATATGAGATGCGAATACTAGGCGACTGTCACGTCGTGTCGGTTGATACCAAATTTCCGACGGCATTCCATTCAAAGAAGGAGGCTGAGTTTCACACTCGGAAAATAGAAAAAGAGAAACAAAAAAGACGTCGAGGAAACGAACAGGCAAGGATAGCAGGGGCGAAGCAATACACTCCCGTTCTTCAGGGCGAGAGAGAGAGAATACACAATAAAAAAAAGGGGACGGAGAGAAGGCGATGCAGACAATAATGACTTCCAATGGCTCAGTTGGTCTGACCACCACACAAAGACGGAAGAAGGGGGAAGAGAAATAACCGAGGAGAGGAAGGACATGGAAGAGGAAAAAGACAGCGACCTCCC
This sequence comes from Ixodes ricinus, assembly GCA_037355805.1. Classification (NCBI taxonomy): domain Eukaryota; kingdom Metazoa; phylum Arthropoda; class Arachnida; order Ixodida; family Ixodidae; genus Ixodes; species Ixodes ricinus. The sequence continues at coordinate 6,421 of JAZHYW010006872.1, forward strand.
GTTAAATTCGATTGTAACGAGAAAGTCATGCGGCTGACAGTGGGGTGGAAGCTACTCGCCCAGTCAACCGTCCCCCCTCCATCACGGGCCTCCGCTCTCTGAGCGCGGGAAGGAGCGGGAGAGGGATCACGTGTCGATAGATGGACGTGTGGCTGGTCCGACGAGCCCCTGGCCCACCGCACAGCCCGCTCAGGACTGAACGGAGCAAGACGACGCGTTCGAGCGAAACTCCCGGAAGAGCGGTTCTGTCTGAGTCACTACCCTTTCATCCCGGCCCCTTCCTCCTCTACCGCACTCCCCTTTCTCCCCCTTTCTCCCTATCTCCTCCTTTCTCTCCTCCTGAGATGCTAAAGTGTGAGAGTGAGAGTCCCTCTTATGCCACCGAGCAGGGAGCCTAGATTGAAGAGAAGGTCCATTTCAAACTATGGGGAGCGTTTGCAATTTAATGATGGACGCCTGCTACTGAGAGTCGGTCGCAACTAAGCATGCGCTGCGTTTTTTTTTTTGTTTTGTTTTTTAACGTCGGCGAGCGAGGAAAGCTTAAGTCACTATGGAACTATAATAGATATGAAGTGGTAAGAGGTATATGAAAAAGAGTGATGGTACCAGGACTGTCTTTTGGCAATGGGGTACTGTGCATGAAATCAAAGGTTCAATCAGGATTAGAAATTCGACAAAGAAGCGTAGGAAGATTGGCACTGGGAGCACATGGTAAGACACCAAATGAGGGAGTACAGGGGGGCATGGGCTGGTCGTCTTTTGAGAGCAGGGAGGCAATTCAAGTAAGTTGAAATTTGAACAAAGGTTGACCGAAATGTATGAAATCGGTCACGGAAGGTATTCACGTTTTTATACATTAAACGTTTAAACACAAAATGGACGAACCGAACCTGAAAGCTTACATTTAATAACCTGCACACTAGTGATGGGGCTGAGCAGACTACTTCAGTGGAAAAGGGAGGGAAAGAGGCAGAAAGAAAAATGTGGGAGGTAAGAATGCAGGAAAAGCAGCTCTAACAATGTACAGGACACAAAAACAGGACATAAGAAAGGAAATGTGTTTGACAATTCACTGGGAACTTCTTACTGTTTGAGGCGAGAACGGGAGTAAATTTCAGGAGACAGACACATTATGTGCTGCCTGCCATAATGAGAGCGAGACACTAGAGCACTTGGTTTTGAAGTGCACGGGGCTTCGCCCTGCCCTCCCTGAAGGTGTAACAAATTTTTGTTCGGGGCCCTGGATTTTGGTGGCGACGATGGCAGGACGGAAGAGAAAAGGATTACAGTCACAAAGAGGCGATTAGAAGATTGGTAGAAATTATCTGGGGAAAATTGAATGATGCACAACTAACTAGCATATCTGGGAGGCAGGCGGGACAGAGGAAAATTGGGACTCCACCCGCGTGGCTGCCACCCGAAGCCTCAACCCTGTACCCCAGTGGGTCCGGTGCTGGGGTAACGCCGACAAGGTTTGACCAGAGGAATATTGAGCGACTACCTCGCCGGAAAGAAAAAAAAACGGAAAATGATGTTCTTGTTTTTTTTTTGCCCGATCTTTTAAAGGTCATTCTGATGATATCCCACACTGTCTGCTGATAGTTATGGTGATAGTTAGGAAATAGAATTGGCTTGGACGGGCGGGAGGAATCATGTTTGCCTTTTTAGACAAAGGCTAGGTGGCGCAAGCGTACCGCCCATTACAAAGGGTATAGCCATTGACACCCCATCCATCCATCCAGGTCAACGCTTTCGGCACCTCCTCGCAGCTCGTATTGCAGACGACGCCCACAAACCACGTGACCCCGATCAAGCGGTTGGAATTTTATCGAGTAATGTAGGTATGATGTAGGGCTCCCTACCAACGTTGCTCTCTCTGCTGCCGAGCTTTAGCCGAGTGTCCACCGTTATGCCCCCACGAGACCATGATTCGTTCCGCGTGCCGATGTCAAACGCCAAAATCGACGCTAACGACGAAGACGTCTTCAACACCGCGATAACCGGGCGAAAGGAACGTAAAGCGAGCGGAGAAACTGGTAAACACCTTTGTCGCTCGTCCAAGCCAAGACTTTTGCTGTGTTTATTTTATATATATGTGCGTATAGGAAACATCTTTGTTTATGTTCCACTTGTTATCTTACGTTTATTTCCTTATTCTCGTCTGTTGTTGGCCTTGTGTTAGCTTTAGTGCTCCGCGCAAGCGAGCGAAGCCAGGTGCCCGGAGCAAAAATGTGGAATCTATAAACGCCCAGGCAACAACTAAATACCAAAACAAAAAGACCCCCCCCCCCCTTCATTCCCATACCCCTCTTTCGAACGTGTTCCCACGGGCCAGGGGTAGGTTTCCCAGCAAAGCGCGCTTATTTTGATTTCCCAGTATTTGTGACTTTCATTTAGTCAGCCTACCCTGCCTCCCTCAAAGTGCGACCGAAATTTAAGAAAAAATATTTAAGAAAACGACATATTTTATGATTTATAGGTGGGAGAGCTACATGCTCGTTGGACCAGTGAAAGCGGTTGCTCTCGCACCACGTGATGACAAGATCTGAGCATACAAGCATGGACCTTTCCAAAAGGGGCTCCTGGCCAGTTTTGAAAAGGTTTGTTTTGTTATTTTAAAGCTTTCTCTTCCATGCTCGTAATCGCCATAAAGAAAGCGTGTCATTAGAGCACGACCGGAAGAATCTCATCAGGTTTTCCAGCGTCACCTTCTTGTTCCTCAATCTCTTTCTCGTTCTCTCATTATCTCTCTCTCTCTCTCTTCTTTCACTTTCATTCTGATTCTTGTTTCAGCTTCGGCAAGATGAACCCCAGAGCTCCGAAACCGCAGCAAGCTAAGAGCTTTCTACCGAATCTCCTTTAGGGAGCCTAGATTTACGAGTGCCTCCCAGTGCTCGATAAGGGTCACGTGGTTTATAGGCCGAGCTTGCAATGCCAGCTGCGAGAAGGAGCCGAAAGCACTGATTGTCTGCGAGCGTCTGAGCCCGCTCTCCTCTTCACCCCGCGGCAACGCAACGCATGCGCACTTGCGACCAATCTGCCCAGGAGGCGTCCGCCATCAAATTGCAAATTCTCTCCTTGGTCCGAGTTGCTCCCTCTCTTAAATCTAGGCTCACCTGGTTCCCCTGAAACCGACCATCACGACACCCAGTGGCTGGACTTCGCGAAAAGCTAGGCCGGAAATTATGCCTCGTTGGCGTCGGCTCTTTTCTGAAATCCCCCTTCTCCACCCTTGCCTGTCTTTCCCCAAATTCGGTAACGATCCCGTTCGCCAGAGCGTGCTACCATTTTTCAAACGTCGTCGCCTGAGGCTTGCTCGGCGGCCGCCTCCCTAACTCCCTGAAGACTTGGGGAAGAAGAGACTTCGGCAAACGAGCGGGAGATGTCTGCCTCGTTCATGCACATGCACTTTTGAGGGACTTCCGCAAGACGCCATTTTTGTTCGATTAGGGAACCCGGTCACTGAAGTTCAAAATTCACCACACTTTGCAAATACATATGCCTCGTTAAGTGTATAGGGTCACTAAATAATCCACACTTTAGAGTAACGAGTCTTCAGCCATCTCGTTACTTTTAGAGCCACTAAATTGGCTACGCTTCAAAGCAACCAGACTTCATCCACCTTATTAGTTATGGAGCCACTAAATATAAGCTACACTTCAGAGTAACGGCACCTCAACTATCTTCTTACTTATACAGCTACTAAATAGGCTACGCTTCAGAGTATTGAGACTTCAGCCATCTTGTTACTCAGAGAGCCACTAAAGACGCTGCTCTACAGAGTAACGACACTTTAACTATCTTGTTACTTATAGAGCCACTAAATAAGCTGCGCTTCAGAGTAACGACATTTCAACTATCTTGTGTATAGGGCCACCAAATAGTCTGTTTCATAGTAACGGCACTTCAGCCATTTTGTTGCTTATGGAGCCATTAAATAGGCTACACACTTCAGAAAAACAAGACATCAGCCATCTTGTTACTTATAGAGTCACTAAAGAAACTACGCTTCAGAGTAACGACACTTATAACTATCTTATTACTTAGAGAGACATTAAATAAGCTGCGCTTCTGACTAACGATATTTCAACCATCTTGTAGTTTCTAGAGTCACTAAATAGGCTACGTTTCAGAGTATAACGACATTTCAACTATCGTGTTACTTATAAAGCCACTAAATATGCTAGGTTTTAGGGCAACCAGACTTCAGCCATCTTGTTACCTATAGAGCCACTAATAAGCTGTGCTTCGCAGTAACGACACTTCAACTATCTTGTTACTTATAGAGCCACTATATAGGCTACACTACAGAGTAACGACACTTCAACTATCGTCTTACTTAAAAAGTCACTAAATAGGCTAGGCTTCAGAGTAACCAGACGTCAGCCATCTTGTTACTTATAGATCCACTAAAGAAACTACGCTTCAAAGTAACGACACTTCAACTATCGTGTTACTTATAAAGCCACTAAATAGGCTAGGCTTCAGAGTAACCAGACTTCAGCCATCTTGTTATTTATAGAGCCCCGAAATAAGCTGCGTTCCAGAATAACGACATTTCAGCTATCTTGTCGTTTATAGAGCCACTAAATAGGCTATATTTCAGATTAACGATACTTCAGCCATCTTGTTACTCATACAGTCACTAAATATGCTACACTTCAGAGTAACGAGACTTCAGCCATTATGTTACTTATAGAGCCACTAAATAAGCTACGCTTCGCAGTAACGACACTTGAACTATCTTGTTATTGATACAGCCCCTAAATAGGCTATGCTTCAGAGTAATGACATTTCAGCCATCTTGTTGCTTATAGAGGTAATAAATAAGCTACGTTTTAAAGCAACGATGCTTTAGCCATCTCGGTGCTTAAAAGCATTGTTGCCAAGGTAACACACAATTTTGTTCAACCCTCCGGAAATTGTAAACTGCCCGTAACAGAAGCAAACCGATATCGCTCGAGCTTCCTAACACCTACTCTAAAGCTCAAAAAGCCGTATTTCGGAAATGTAACAATCGCTAGTTGCGCCGGCTCTGCACTAAGCACCGAAATAGTGGCACCCATGAGATAATCGGGGAATGTAGCGCCGATACTCTAAGCGCAGCTTATACAGCTATTCTATTCGCGACTCCAGCGACCCATAGAAAACTGGCGCCGCCGGCCGCGTCGCGGCGGTCACCTATTTTTCGCCGCCACCTAGCGGTAGACGGCGCAGAATCATCGGGAAGCAATGGCGACGAACAGCACAGTGGACAGTGTTCCCGTCTTGGTTACGATGGGGTTTAAGGCGGTTACGCATCCGGAAAGCTTCTTCCGTGGTGCCAATATGACGAAGGAAAACTCCTCCCCGAATCTGGTCACGTGAACGAATTGAAGGAGGCCTGTTTCGACGGACAAGTGTCACGCCGCGATGTACTCCGCAGACAAAATTGAGCGCGCCCGCAAAAAAAAAAACAAGTCGATGCCATCAAGCTTCGCGTAGTTTTCTTAGTTGGCGTTGAGTTGACTGCACTAATGATTTACGTTTATTTACTGCTTTCTGAATCAGCTCGACAACACCCGAGCGATTGTTTTCGTGATGTTCTGCGATTCCCAGCACTATACTATCTTCCTGTAGGCTGATGGAAAGATCGACGGGTTGTAGCTTGGGTGAGCGACCTAGTTTCGCTTCTCGTTCCTGGTGAAATGTTTGCTGCACATTTGAGAGTTTGCTTCAGGTTTCCATGTTGCTTCATCGAGTCTCGAAAAAGTTAATTGTATTATTCGTCAGCAGCTTAAAGCAAAACGCGAACTGCAAGGGAGAAACGCCACTTACTTGCATCGACGCACAAGTCGCACCCAGGTCGCGCGGCGCTCCGCATCGTACGGCTCCGAAGGAAAGCGGCAAAATTTCTTACCGTGCGCGTTCTCATACGTACTGTTGCAGCCGCCCACGCAGCAAATGTTGTGGCTTTTCTGGCGCAGAATAGCCATCTCAGAAACTACAGCGTTAATCCGCTGCTGACGCTGCAACGCACAACCAACGCTGCGACTGCAGAAGCTTCACGATGTTAAGAATGGAACCTTCGGCGACCTTCTTCCGAGTTTCAACGCTGCGGAAACGAGTCATGATCTGTCCGGGAACGTCGCCTGCTGGACCGGGCCTACGCGAAACGAGTCCCGACGAGCCCGGGATCATCGCCTGCGTGCCTGGGCCTGCGGAGACAGGTCTCAACGAGTCCGTGACGTCAACGGGACGTGTGTGCGTGCGTGGGGCTTGGCGCGCTCAGGGAAAGGGAGAGAGGCATGACCTAATTGCGGAGGACCATGGCTACGACGCACTTCTGGCTACGACGCGGCGGACTTTGCTACGACGCACTTGACGGCGGGTTGCTGCTGCGCACTTGCTGCCCTGGCGGGGAGTGAGGGAGAAAACGGACCCATATAAGGCGGAGCGCGAGGCTGCTCCGGAGTTCTCTCGGATTTGACGACTGTATCGCAACCATGTAATTAAACCGTTCGTTACGTTACCAATTCTCCCACCTCCACTGGACCCCTGGGTTCTTCACTTCGGGGAATGGTCGTCGTCACGAGCCAGGAAGCTCCCGGACGTGCGGCTCAAACCCCGCTTCTAGCAACGATAAAACTGGACCCGCTTGCCACCAGGGCCGCCCTGGTGAGGGCTTGAATTACACTCTGGAGCGCGTCTTCGACTGGTGTGTTTAGCGTCTTCTATGCCGCCCATACATCAAAAGTGGTCCCGACGGGGCAACAAATGACGTCACAGAATGCCGGAGTGTCACGCTGTCGGATGTCGCGATCCTGGCGGTTATGAAGGCGAAAAACACGAGCGAGCGCGAGTGTCGCTGCTGTCACGGCGTCCCAACTTCTGGCTGCCGTAGCTTCCGTGGGCTGCCACACTGGAGAGCGACCTGCAGCAGAACAGGCGTCTGCCACATACACCATAGCTGTTGGAGACGCCGCCAGGATCACGACGGGCGACAGCATGACACTTCTGTGACGTCATCAGGTGGAAATTGAGAGACCACTTTTTGGAAGCGGCAAACACACCAGTCCTAGACGCGTTCCCGGCACCATACTACTATAAGGGGTCGGCACTTTCGAGTCTCGACAAATATGGCGGCTGAAAACAAGGCCTGCGTTCCATTTGCCAGCTCAACATACAAGGCCCAGGTTTAAGCAGGCGAGCAATAGCTTAAAAATGGTCTGCTTCGATTTTTACCTTCAAAACATACGACGGCGTAAGCAGGGGTTTCCCTAGAAATTGAAATTAGCGGGGGTTGTCTAAATTTTTAGGGGGAGGCATTGCAGAATAGAGAAGTCATTGCGAATTAAGCTCCACGAGCGCCCGAAATGCCGAGAGAGAAAACAAGTGGAAAGGACATGACTACCAACTAAATCGTGTCTCGCGCCGTCAATATTGCTCTAATATTATTTCTTTTCGCGTAGAATTAATATTTTTGACACGCGTGTCCCAACCAAACTGTTACATTTTTTTTAAAGGGGTTTTAAGGAACGAAGATTAAAGGGGCGATGCAACGATTTTTGTATTTTGCGCAAATACCGCTTAGAACGGATCCCTGACGTTAATGACCTGTGAAATACCCGTTCGTTTTTCACCACACGCAATCGAAGTCGCAGAAAAAATAAAGAAAAACGAGCTGAGTTCACCCCCTCAACTCGCAGCCAGAACAAGCGGCCACGTGATGTGGAGCCGATTATATGCCGCCAATGTTGATCATAGCCATGCGCTGGGGTTGGCAAGGCACAGGACACGCGCTGAGTTCCAGACATTGTTATGGTTCGGCTGTTGTCGTCATTGCAGCGATTGGACACAGGACACTACCCGAATGCTTCTCGAGCTATCGATTATCACGAGCCCAAATCGAGTGCCCACGCCATGCTCGGGTCCAATCTATGAGCCGCATTCAAATATCGTCACTGGGCGGTACTGCTACCGCCCAGCTACGTCATCAGGTTTTGCGAAGGAGAGATTGAATGAAAACACTCGGTTTTGTCCTCGAAATTACAGCGCAACAAAGGGGTTTCTTGGTCAGTGGCGTTGCGTGCGAGTATCCTTGAGTCCCACTAGTGCCACTAAGCTCGTGTAAAGTGAAAAACATTCCAATTGAATATCGTTGCACCGCCCCTTTAAGCGCATAAAATACGGCAGCTCGTTCAGCGAAAGTAATTTTTACCGCTATTCGCATTTTGAAAATCTTATACACACATATGCATCTTTTATGATGTCGGCTGTCCTTTCCGCATAATTCCCTCATAATTTCATTGTTTCACGTATGCCATCCCCTTTAATAAAAAAACAAACAGAAAAAAGCCTGTGGAACGACGCAAGAAGCTGTCGCAAACAGACTGTAAAATTGGGTGTGACAAAAGGAGATACAGACTCGTTCTAACCCTCAATCGCAAAAAAAAAAAAAAGTTTTATAAAAATTGCACAAATCATTTGAAAACCCACACGCACATCCTTGAAAGACATGAAAAATGGGGTCAAAGTGTAATTGATGAAACTGAGTTTTTGTTTCTTCTTTTTTTTTTTTTAGCGGGAGCAATAAAAATTGCGCGATAGGAGAAGAAAAAAGCAATGCCAAGAATGCAGGTGTTTTCCAAACGCAAAAGCAATTGAACCATAAGAATCGGACGCAGCGTATACACTGTAAAATTAAAAAAAAAACACTTGGGAAAGAAAAGCTGTTCGTGCATACTGCTCCGCATTTCAGTATAAAAGTATGGAACACTTTTTTTTCGTAATGTAGACGCACAAATTTGTATGAAAAAGAAAAAAAAAGTAATAATAGTACACAATAGACAAGAAAACCAAAACAAAACGTAAAAGGTTTTTTTTTTTTTTGTTTTGCGAGAAACGTTTTTTATGCGTTTCTGAATATCCCAGTTTACGTTTCGTCCCCTTTGTCAGAGGACTTTTAGTTAACCCTCTCAGCTCCGAAATATTTTTTTTCTTTTTATAAAGGAAGGAAGTGTAATTTCTTGTGTGTTATGCCCTTCTTAAGTAATATATGTTCAAAAAGAAAAAAAAAGGAAAGATAAATCTGAGCGTACGTTCTACCTTGCTAGAGAGAAAAAAAGAGGTCACGCAAGAAAAAAAATTACCCAAGGCTGCAAAGTAGCGAAACGAGGAAAACGGACAAAATATATGAACTCCGCGAAAAGCTGGAAGCAACGTGCTGACGTAGGTCCTGACGTTTTGCTCCAAAATTAAAACAGTATATTCCATTCCCATCAAATATATATAATAACGATGTACGTTTGTATTTTTCTTTAGGCTTGTATGTATATCTTCAACTAACTGCAGTGGAGTAGCTGGCACTGCACAGTACCAACATATCTAACAATTATGTACTTTTCTTTAGGTGTGTATGTATATATTCGACTAACTGCAATCAACTAGCCGGCACTGCACAGTGCCAGCATATCAACAATACCCATTTATTAAAGCATATAATATAATATAATATAGTATAATATAATAAAATATAATATAAGACATCGGCCTATACGGAGCGCAAGTTCGTCTGCTTCTTTTGCAGGGGTTGTGGTGACGTCAGAACGACACCGAGCTTCGATTGGCTGTGATTGGAAGGATAGTGGGTAGACCTAAAGGCAAGCTGCCTCGAGGTCTACCCGTCATTCTTCAATCAGAGCCAATCAGAGCTCGGCGTCGTTCTGACGTCACCACAACCCCTGCAAAAGAAGCAGACGAACTTGCACTCCGCATACTCACTGACAGCAAAGGAAACGAAGGGCGTGACTTATTATGTTAATTCCTCTTGCTTCGTGATTGGTTCTTCGCCGGTCTCACCTTCCAATACCGCAATCTGATTGACTGCGGGGCGATAACGAGACGCTCATGCCTCGCCACCCCACGCCGTTCCTTAAGCTGCTGCAGTGACGTCACGCACATGCTGAAAAGTCGTACACGCGTGTGGGATAAAAACATCTGAACATATATATATATATATATATATGTAGTATGTAGATAAGAAAGAGAGAGAAAGGCAAAGCTTACAAGTCATACACGCGTGTGGATAAAACCAGCTGAGCATATAGAGAGAGAGAAAGAGAGAAAGGCGAAGGCAACTGGGAGATTAAATGGGTCGGGGTCATCCACAAGCGTGATGACTCCCCCAACTTTGCTCGGCTCTATCCAACCCGTCGTGTTTCACCTGGACAGCGCAGCGGACGCTCGAGTCGTACCCAGCCAATCCAGCGCAGCGAATACACATGGCGCGATCAGGCGCCATGCTGCATCGCTGCGCCGCACCCGAAGCTCACGTGACCCTCGCAAACGGCACGGGATTGGCTTCGGTGACCCGTACGTAGCGGCCTTCTTGATTCGTATAAGGTGAAACGGAGCACAGTCACGTGAGTGCGCCATTTGGCCTCTTTGCTGCCTCGTTAGGCAGCAGTCGCTCTGCTCGTACGTCGTGTACAAAAGACACACGGAGTTCTCCGCAGACGACGACGACGGTATTATCCGCGGAGATCTCCTCAAGCATGTTCTTAAGCATGTTTTCTTCATGCATTCGTATGCTTCGTCCATGTCTGCAGATTTTTTTACAGCGGAGCTGTTAAGGGCTAGTTTCCCCAGGATCGTGTCCCCCGCGAAGAAATGAAGACACCGAACTCTGGACACCTACCGCCATCTATGAGCGACGGCGGGAAGCCACGTCTCTGGTTGCCGCCGTCGCTCATAGATGGCGGCAGACTTCCACTCTGGCTTGCCGACTTGCGGCCGGCCATTACTTTCCATTGTACAGCTCCGCTGGTCTTCCTTCTTCACCAGAGTGAAAAAACTATTTTTTTTAGCGGTTGAATGTGAGAGGATTGTTTTTTAAAGAAGAAACACGATTCGGACAGTGTATGCGGACTCTCGTTTTTATGATATACTATTAGCGGTGGGACCCTGACTTTATAGACTTCTAGCTGTGTATTGGTCTCTGAGGTTTTTTTAAAGTTTTTGGAACTCTTTGACGTGCACAGCTTTATTAGACTTTTGAGGGGATTTCAGACTCGTGTTTGAGGCTATAGGACGCACAGAACAGCCATTCCGCGGCCCTCAACTATATGCCAAATACTAAAGTAAGCTTTTTTTATTATTATTTTTTGTTAAAGCGACACTGACAGAGTATTTATGTTCGCCAAGATTTTTATTTTTACATGACATATGAGAGCCCATGCAACTACCCAGAACACGATTTGCCTCAAAATTCGTTTTCTTTCCGCCCGAAAACCGTCGATCAGAACTTGCCGGTTTGAGTCGCGCTCACTCTCTTCTCCGAGGTCACGAGCCGTTTTCTATGGTTTAGACACAACCACCAAAGATAATCAAAGTCGTGGGTCATCGAAGGCACACGCTCAATATTATAAAGAAAAAAAATATGATACGCATTTTTTGTAGATTTTAGAAAGCTGCAAGCCACGTGACTTCCAGTAACTTTCTCCTCCCCCTATATTTCTTTTCCCTCCCCAGTCCAGTTTGGGTTTCGATTTCAAGCAGTTGCGTTTTTTGACTTTATTAAAAGTGTATGTGACGGTGTAGCAAAATATTGAGTGGGTTCTGACACCATAATAAATCGCCCAGCATTTTTTTTTTTTAATTTGGGGGTTGTCAGTGTTTTTTAAAGGCCGACAACCAGACACCAGATTCTGCAAGGCAGAAGATCCTCCTCACCCTGGAGGAGGGTGAGGAGGATCTTCAGCCTTGCAGAATCTGGTGTCTGGCTGTCGGAAAACAGACAACGGTGGACAGGGTGGACAGGGTAGAAGGGGGAGAGAAGGAATCGGGGGAAAAGTGGAAAGCGCGACCTGGTCGTCGGTCTTTAAGTGACAAAGATGGGGAAGTTGTCGAATCTTTGAGTCCAAACGCAATATACCTCATTTTTTTCCTCCTTTTTGACTCAACTTTTAAACTGTCAATCTGCAATCACCCGATCACTCGGCAAATTAAGAGCCATTACTCACCGTCTCGGATCCGGTACAATGAACGGGATAAGAACTTTCGCATCTCCCGAACGAAGTCTTTTGTTTTTTTTCTCCCATAATCTATACTTGCCATCTCCGCTGTCTTCCGGTGATCGATCGTGATCGATCTGGCAGCAGTTTAAAAAAGGTCCACCACCCCCGCTCGAAAGACAGCCTCCTTGAACTCGGTACCGCCCCGGAACGCCGTAGCGCGATGCTTTCGACAGCTCATCCGAGGAGTCGAGCGGGGAAGCCGACCACTCCCCCTAGTCCCGATTTTTCCCCATCCACCTCGGCCTGACACTTCTTCTCCCTTTCAGTGATATATCCCCTTCCCTTTCACCGTGGTGTCGCACAAGCTAATGAGGTTGAAAGAAATGCCTTCCGCTAAACTGTACTGAACGTAGACTATGATCATATATGTGTCACGGTGTCACGTGACCCTATGGAGACATCTCCTCACGTGACACGTACGCTTCCAATAAATATAGCAAGAACTTCCATGCTAAATTTTAGAGGTAAAAAAAATAGATTCTTCTTCCGTGACGTCCCTAATGTACATGTGCGGTCCTGTACTTCGTTTCAGCTTAAGTCCAGAAGCAGACGACGCTACGAGCTGATAGGAACGAGCAGACAACATCAAAAGAGCACCATCATAGTGTTCGTCATGTTTCTGTACCTGTTCTATCATCGCTGAACCAATCACAAAAAAGGGCCAAGTGATTGGCGCTTTCGACCCTGCATGATTGGTCCCATTGGCTCGTTGCGTCGTTTGCGAGCTTCAAACGAAGTATAAGAAAATTAGACCAATGTGGCAATAGTGCAAGCACAACGCTAGAAGAAAGGCTCCGCGCGTGCCGCCATCTTGAATCAGAAAAAGTAACTGAGGTGGTTGAACTCCTTTGCAAGTTAAACACGGCTTGCACGTGACGTCATCGCACGCCATGCTGGTTGCCATTCCCAAATGTTCTGCCCGAGAAAAACGAATCGGTGGTGGGAAATGTACGCTGCGGAAGGTACGAGCTCAGCGGCAAAGCCACCAGAATGGCGGCAGATATGGTGTACGCTCATTCTCTGTCCCAATGTAGAGCTAGCGGTCGGAACCAGATGTAAACGTTTCAGAACAAACCGTTCTCTCTATCAAAATTTATACGTGATTTTATGAAAATTTTCAACGGGAAAATGGGGCTCGTTTTCGGTGTCTGGCGCCATTCATCTCCATGTAATTCGAGAACTCCATCGGCCGCCATTTTCCCATTGAAAATTTCAGAAGATCACTTATAACTTTCGAATAAAATAACGGTTAGTTCTGAAACTTGAGCCTCTGGTCCGGACCACCTTCGATAATGCTTCGGCGTCTCGTGGGCTTCGAGCGTGCACGCGGAGCCAAAGCACGGCGGAAGGCAACGCAAGCGCGTGCCGGAAGACCGGGCGTTCGAAAGAGACGCCATGACCTTCTGTCAGAGCCTCAACTCTGACCGTGTTGACTGAGGAACGTGATGACTTGGCTTCCACCGTGCTTTTTACGCACCATCGAAACTTGTCGGTCGCTCCTAATATCCACGCTTGTCACGTCGGGGAGAGGAACCCTAAGAGGGCAACACCGAAACATCTCGACGCCGACAGAGTTTAGTTTCAAGAAAGAGCTTTCAATATTTGCAGGGAAAAAAAGATTCGATATTCCGGAACTGTGTTTTCTTGAAAAGCTACTTTGATACCTTGTTCCAGTGAAACGCAGTTCAAATGAATCGGTTGGGTAGTTTAAAAGTTGCGCAATTCAAAACTCCGAAGAAAGACACGCAGGTGACGTAGGGACATCCGCAAAAAATCTACCGGAAATCGCGCAAAAATTGGACCACAAAAAAAAAAAATCGATCCCTGGCATTTTTGAAACAAGTAAAAAAAAAGAGGGAATTTCCTCTATGCAATTTGGAAACATGGCTTCCCTGAAAGCAGTCCTGCGATTTATGTACGACAAATACCCACGCCTGATTCGACCATTAAAAATGTTTTCGCATACTTTGAATTTCGCACGGTTTTCAGTCGGTTTTTCGCACGTGCTACTTCCAGACCGGTTTCACGTATATAGCGGCCTTGATTGTTCGCCTACAGGCTGTTTTCACTCGACGTTATACCGTCCCCCATTTTGTTGTTATGAGCGGTCGGCGCCCGTCGAAGGTGAGCATTCCAAGGATTCATCAGACGCTATCGAATAGCCAATAAATTTTAACGAGGTGGCGTATCGACATTAGGTGACAAACAGCTAGCAAATACATTCTTTCTAGTTGTATCATCGTTGTTGTAAATATTTTCTTTTCTTCTGATCGCTCCCCATCAGGGGTTTAGAAAGCGCGGTGGCAGCATTGAACACCACTAGGAGAGGCTTAGAGGAGGAACTAGATTGCCGTATAGGTCACGTGACATCAGGTCACGTGATGTCAATTTCCCCGCTAAATTTAGCGGGAAAACTGAGTTGGTGTATAAGTCACGAAACGTTAATTTTCTCGCGAAATTTAGTGGAGAAATTGACGTCGCTTGACCTCATGTCACGTGACCTATACACCAATTCCACTTCCCCGCTAAATTTAGCGAAGAAACTGAAGAGGCGTGTAGGTCTGTGACGTCCCATAAGGCAACACTGCGCGCGTTGCATTATGTGACGTCACAGGCAACGGCATCACGAAAAGCGGCTTGACGAAATACGGAGCAACTAGCCAAAGAACGTTTCGCGTTAAAAACAGTCTTCGATGGGAAATCCTGTCAGTGAGTCGATCACGCAACCAAAACCTACCCAGAGTCGACGCCGAGAAGGGACCTTGGCCTCAGCACCGACACGAAAAAGGCTCCGCGGAATGTCGATGACCACCCCTCGGCAAATCATGCGATGATCGCTGATTGAGCCCTGAACGACACGAGCGGCGGATAGGGAAGGACATTTGAGCGAGTATCGCGGAGTGTATTCCGCGTGCGTTCATTAGCATTCTTCCGTCGTCGCCTACCACCAACGCGAGTCCCGCAATCGTCCATAAACAACATTCCCTCCGGTCAACGCGCAAAAGCGTAGCGGCGTGCTTGACATTTCAACGCTACGACGCGTAGACACGAGCACGCTAAAAACAAGCAGTGGCAGTTTGATACCTTAACCTCGTGTGCAAAGGAAAAAAGAAAACAAGAAAACAGCCGTCAGGTGATTAAAGCAACATGTTTTTCGTCATCACCAAGACGGCTCCCCAAAATATTAGGCGCTCGAGAAAATCAGCCATCTGTGTTGAGACCTTCTTTCGAATTACTTTTTGTTCACGTTCCGCCCATTTAAAAGCATGGTGAAAGAGGTCGAGTACACACCCGAGGCCCGATTCCGGAAGCTTTCTTACGACAAACAAGTTCGTAAATTTATCTTGCGACAAATTTACGAACTTTTGAGTAATCCCAAAGCAAAATGTTAGTAAGTGTTGCGTAAGTAACATTTCGCTGCGGGAATACTCAGAAGTTCGTAACTTTGTCGTAAGATAAATTTACGAACTTTTTTGTCATAAGAAAGTGTTGGGAATCTGGCCTCTGATTTCGCCATACGCTCCTTTCGCACAATAAAGTCCGTCTGCTATGGGCCTCGAATGTCAACAGACGCGCACGCAATCGTAGCGTCTGCAGCTGGGGTCACTAAATCAGAGTATCTACGTGCGACTCCACGATCGCCCAACTCCAATGTCACGTAGTTCATGGACGCCATGTCGTGTCGGAATTTTGCTGGTCGTCTACGCGAGTATAAAACGTTTCTTAAACCTTTTTTTTATTATTATTATTTTAGAAAGACGCGAAAACGCTCGAATATTTTACGGAATTAATAAAATACTACCTGCATATCATTGACCATCGTTTTTTATTCGAGACGGGAAGTATTTTTTAAAATCAAAAATCAGTTTATTTCGTCATTATGGTCTGTCTGGCAACACTAATGCAGTGCCATCCGTCAGGGACACAACGGTGGTGGTGGAGTGGGAGGGAATGAGCACGCAGCCAATACCCAGTAACCAGAGGCCTGCCGACAGGGATGCCCCCTGTCTCCACTCCTGTTCATGCTGTACATGTCAAGGTGGGCGGCAGAATTGGCGAATTGTGGGAAAAATCTGGACAGCTATCATACCTGGAAGGTGGTGAGGCAACACCTTCCAGGACTTATCTAAGCGGATGATCTGGTGCTGACCGCAGGCTCGTATGAGGATCCTACGAGCAGCTGCTGGACATATGTCCACAGGAAGGCGACAGACTGGGGCTAAACTTCAGTCTGCGCAATTGCAAGGTGCTTAAGTGGGGACCGACAAAAGATGCCGGAGGGGCTTCCGGCGTGCCCCTTGTGCTGCAGAGAGAGACCATAGAGTGTGTCGAAGAATACGGTACTTTGGTGTACACCTCTCCACGGGCAGGGACTATACCCAGGCGCATGATTCTGCTGTCCGTACAAAAGCCATGAGGGGTAAGGGAGTGGTGGCAGCGACATCCATGTGGGCCTTCGACCGATACGAGGTTGCTCGCAGCCTCTGGAAGATGGTGATGGTGCCCGGTCTGACGTTCGCGAATCGGGTGCTATGCGCGTCGTCCCAAACTCGGGAGACCCTGAAGGTACGGCAGCGGGAGGCAGGGCGGATGGCCCTCGGGGCACACAGAGGGACACCGAATGAGAGGGTGCAGGGAGACCTCGGGTAGTCTGACTTTGAGACGAGAGAGGCTGTGGCCAAGTTGACCTACGAGAGGCGGTTGTGCGGCCTCAGTGAGGAACGTTGGGCCAGGAGTGTGCTCAAGTACCTGGTGCACTAAGCACATAAACACGCGCCTGACCAAACGGGTGGCCAGACTCGCGGGGAAGTACGAGGTGCCGCCGAACCTGCGGGATGGTCAGCCGCTCCGAGAGGGCGTGGCAAACCTCAAGAAGCACGTGCAGGAGGTGGAGACGAGGAGGTGGACGGAGTCGGCCACTCGCGAGCCGACAATGACGACGCATGCCGCATCTAAAGTTGTCATCATGCGAGAGCAGATATACGACGATTCCGGAGGCAGCGGCCTGCTTTTCGAGGCGCACACGGGACCGCTGAAGACAAGGGTGTGGAGGTCGCGTTTCGACACCAAGTCTCCCACCACCTGTGTCGTCTGCGCAGAAGAAGAGGAGACCATCGAACACCTGGTGCTCCAATGCGAGGCCCTCAGCCCTTCCTCCGGGTGGACAGGCTGCCGGTGGCGCTGGGTTTTCGTACGGCCGACAGTGAAGAGGACCACGGGGAAAAAGTCGAGACGACCAAGCGAAGGCTGGAGCAGTGGTGGGAGCGTTTCTGGCGGAACTGGGAGAATCACAAGCGGACGGGCCCGGACACACAGGACCGAGTCAACCCTGCAGTCTCCAGCGGCTCCAGCAGACACCCACCTACAGACGGATGAGACCAAGGAGACGAAGAGAAACCCGGCTAGTCTTGACTGGGCACTTGATGAGCCCAGCGAAGCTGGCCTTTGCAGGCCCTCACCGGAACCTCCGGCGAGTGGCCACCCGATACCAAAGGGACGCCAGCAAATCCAAATCAATCAATCAATACGTTATTTTCTTTAACAAGAAATATGGCAGCTTAACAAGAAGATGGACTAAAAGCTGCAACATGCGCAGCTTGACGAGGCCCATTTAATACCAAATCCCAATCCAAAAAATGACATAGCCGTCACTAAAGAGCAACTCCGGTCAATATTTTTTTTTATTATTATTATTTGGGATTACAATTGTTTTCGAGCTAAAGCAGAGTCCCTGAATGACAAGGTATTTTTTTTTCGATATTGTGTGTAGTTCTATAAATATGAAGGCTCAAAGTTTGGTTTCGGGCGTCTACGGCAAAACCGAAACTATCTGCTAGAGGGATGACAACACTGATCATCAGCCGTACGGCCGCGACGTGACGTTACAAGGATGCTGCGGTACGCTGTACAACCAATGAACCGCAGCTCCACCGCCACGACGTCACAAGGGTGCGGCGCCAGTGTTCCTTGCTTAAAAGCTGACCCGCTTGCCGCTCGTTAAAGAGCAGCTGGTCGCATCGTTAAAATCGTTTTTAGTGGAGTACGCGGCTTCACTTTGACGTAATAGATCGGCTGGGATCATATGTTGTGCCACTAAGGCGATAGAAGTCATTTGTTTTGGTTTCGTTTTCAACCCTCATCGAAGCGATCTCTGGGCCAGCGATAGGCAATCGTGTGTACAGTCATGGTCAAAACAAATACGAACAACGGAGCGGCGACCGAATTATACCTAGGGTGCCACATAGCGGCGGATGGGGGCAGTGCTTAAAGAATGAGACCAGTTTATCTTTTATTCATTCGTCGTGACAAATTTTATCTTTGTGATCCACCGCCAACAGCGCTGCCTTTACACTGTGCTTAGAGTTCCTAGATAGGTTCCCCGTACGGGAGCCAGAATTGCGCGTCAGTTTTTCACGGGCCGCCGCGCCGGTATTCGCCGAATTCAATCACGTGACAAACGAAAATCCAATGATGTGCAGGAAGGCCTCTACAACGGCCCCTCCACAGCTCTGTTAGCCGCTAGCCGCAAACTAGCCACTTAGCCAAACTGTGCTTTCTGTTCTTCGCTTTTTGCATGAGGCCGTACATCCTGGTATACCATCCATTCATAAGCGGTATATCATTCATGTATCAGTCACCTGAGCATTGCGGCGACGACGAAGACAGGCGGTGGTCCACCACCCGCCTAGGTCTTACCCGAATTCCGGCCCATTTGGGCACGTTTTTCACCATGCTGTCCACCGAAAACGTGGACATCTCGCGTGTGACATCTGAGGCTGACGGGGAGCACTCGCGGAACCACGGCAACGAGAGTGTACCAGCGCATGCGAACTCGAGGGGACTACAGACCTATCCATTCGACCTACGGACTACCGTTAATATGGCTCCTGCACGCCTGAAGAGTGGCTTTCCCGCATAACTTTGGATTTCAAGATGGATGAAAGTGCAACTCTGCTCCTTGTGGGGCCTCACATACAGTAACTCTAGCTGTGCTCTTCGAAAATGATGCCGCTCCTTCGTAGAAATTCGTGACACTGCAGAGACTTTTCAAGCGGCCGCGGGAGCTGCGTATTTTAATTGACAGATTCCGCTTAGTTATTCGATGAAAGCAGTTCCAATTCCGTTTGGAAGGGGCGTCATTCTCCAATATTCCGCTGGCACTGCGACTTGTATGCTATCAATGCCATCATTATGTTGCAACAAGAGACGACTCTCATTGACCGAAACAAGAAAACACGCGGTGAGATATCTCTCCACTGCAGATGGCAATGCAAAATTTTGCATGCTCTCATTTCCACCCGATCACTGACGGCCCTTCGATTAGGAAAAGCAGAAATTCAAGGGCGCGCCTATCATCGAAACGGCGAAATGCCGTGCCACGTGTAGCCTGTAGCCAAGAGTGAAGATACCAGGGACTTTTAGCAAACCGTTATGTTCCGCGTACCGCACTACCGGAGCCGGGCGCGCGCTTAGAAGCATGCTTCAAAGGCTCCGGTAGTGCGGTACGCGGAACACGGTAACGGTTTGCTCCCCAGAGCTACGGCGGGAAACACCGATAGTAAACTCAGGAAGCCACACGTTCCGCTGTTCGCATTTATTTCGACCATGACTGTACGTATTTACGTTGGAATTTTAACAGAGTGTTCTCAAGTGGGATTTTTCGTGGCATCAACACCGGAAAGGTCGGTCCAGACACTCGCGTTTGACTGCGTTTGACTGCGTGAAGACTGCTTGCGTCAAGTTGTTGCTATGGCGACCCTTACAACCAGCCAAAGGGGAGGCGTTGTGCTGCACGACATCAACGCAGCGAAACGCGGTCGGCGCAAGTTTGTGAACAATTAAGCCTTTACGGCTTCGAACGCTCGAGGGGACGAGCGAGATGTCGCGGAACCTTGTTGGAGAAGGGGTGTTTCGGTGCTGCTTTCCAGTTCCCAAACTGGATACCACTTATATCAGGAAAGTTATCTATATTTTTGACAAGACATCCTCCTCCTTGCTCCATCTCCCACAATCTCGTTTAAAAGCGACTAACCATTTGTTTGTTAGTAGCAGGGGGACACAGACTCTTTCGCTCCTGATCTTGAGTTTTCCTCCCTGAATTTATTGCATGATGCATTTTACTCTGATTTTTTTTTTAATTCACGAGTAGTCATTGTTGTATATCTTGGGTTTGTCGCTGAGTTCATGTGCAATGCTGCCTCAGTTCAATAGGGGCTGTGAATAAATACTGGGCTTGTGCTTTTTGTGACTCATTTGACCTGCCTCGTTTTTCTGGTTAACCTAGCAAGGTGCAGCCCCAGACCGTTGCCGCAAACAGAAAACATCATTCTAGTTCCCCTTCAGACGTTGCTTTATTATTGAAACAAACATGTGGGCAATCCAAACTTCGTACCGAAAAACCGAGCACCACGACGTCCGCCAGTTTCCCAACGTTTTGCTGCTTTTCTCGAACCGTTGTCTCATGCGGCTGTCACCGCGAACGAAATGGTAAACAATGATGATTTTAGCGCCGCCCTTATCTTCTCAAACTCGCACTCAGAGTTCTAGCACGAGGAGATCGACGACTTCCAGACTTCGACGACTTCGGCAACGCTGACAACGTTCACTTTTTTCTTTATTTTTTTAACTAGCGCGCAGATCTGTTAAGCGTTGGCCACGTTGGTATTGCGCGGGTGCAGACGCGCCATAAAAGCGGCTTTTTTTTGTCATTTTGTGTTGGTTTTTCGCATTCTTCTCCTCCTCTCTTTCTTCGTGACAGATTGCTCCATGTTTTGAGTTGCATGTACCCTCATTTTAGTGACCCTATCTGAAGCCAGCTACAGCCGCGCCATCTTGCGAATGCCGTCTGCTACCAACGCGGCAATGCCAGCTTGGGCTCCCAGCTAGGCTAATATGACGGGTCTAATATGACAAGAGAAGTCCCATAAGTGTATATGCTGTCCATGCACAAGCACGCACGCGCTGCTGAGTACAGCTCGACTAAATCACCCGCGACTAGGCAAACACAGCGGCACCTTTGAGAGTTCCAGTATACTGTGTCAATAGAGCGGTTCGCTTGGAATCCCCATATACCTCCGCAAAAATCCCCAAAAAGTTTTCAACGAAAAAAAAAACTTTTTCCTTTTAATCTGGCTTTCCAACACAAAACAACAACAACATAGTTGTCTGTAACCTCCTTAGTACACCGACTCTCTTCAGTTAACAGGCTACGAAACGCGGCACCGACTTTTTCTTCTTATTTTTTTTTCTTTTTGTTTCGTTCCTGAAAGGCTTCGCACGCGTGCGCACCGTCTGCGTGTGACAGGCGTATAAAACAGTTGTTTACCCCCCCCCTTTTTTTTATCTCTTTCTTTTTCTTTTTTTTTCTTTTTGGGAACGAATGGATAAATAAACGCCAATATCCATTTGGAAGCCGACAAGGAGGCAACCATGTTCGTTCTAACCCTTTGGGGAGTTGGTCCGCGGCGAATACGTATACGTATACGTGCCGCTACGAAACTACGCAAAACATCGCTTGCGTAAAAAAAAAAAAAAAGAAACAAGAGATCAGACGGCATTGCAGAGCGCGCGTTGCCGAAGTCGCGCGTGTACATAAAATATATATGGAGAGCTGCGTGCGGTGTTTGCCCGTGTTTACAGCGGGGCCGCGACAGCTGCCGAAAGGGCGGAGTCGTAGGAGTCGCCTGCTGCGGTGCGTTTTTTGATCCGTTCATTACGCGATAAAATCATCGGGCTCGACAACGACTACTATACATAAAGTTATCCGGTTATAACGATTTCGGCTATAGCGAAACCCGTTATGCTCCACCTCAATCAACCTCTCGACTTTATACTGCGTTTTTCAATGCTGCTTCAAAAGCCCCAATGTATTTCTTTCGGTCGAATTTTTTTTTCTTTTTTCAAGTTGGCCAGTGAACGAGGGATCGACTGGATTGATCGTCAATATCACGCGATAGATGTTAGAGTGTGTGATTAAAGCGGACGTGGTCCAATTCGAGTCGCCCTTCCGCTATACTCGAAACGAAAACCTCCTGGGAAATCCGGAAACGTCAGCCAGAGTTTTATTTTAAAAAAGCCTCGAGGAAATTAATGTCTCAGCGAAGCGTGCTTGCAGCTCGAGATTGCCCAAGACATTTTTGTTCTTCTTCTTCCTTTTAAATTTGTCCTATTATATTCGGGCATAATTCCGTGCTTTAAGTGGATCTAATTTACGTCGAGCTTCAAAAACGACTTTTCAAAAACCCACTATTTTTTCTTTTTTCCTTTAGAGCTTTCATCTTTTACAATGAGTCGACAGCGTTCGCGAGTACGGCCTCCGGGCGCAGCCATCTTGCTACTGGTGTGGGTATAGATCGCCTGACAGTCATGCATCGCTGAGGCGTATACCCACGGCCTCAGCAATGCTTGACTATATCAGACGAGCTATGCCCACACCAGCAGCAGGACGGCGGCTCCCAGGGGCCGCACTTGCGAACCTCAATCGTCATCGACAGTTTAAGAAACGTGGGCGTGGATTATTATGTTAATGCTTCTAATTTGCTTCCTGATTGGTTCTTTGGCCTTCTTGTCGGCTCATGCTCATTGGCTACGGTGCGATAATGAGAAGCTCAAGACTGACCTTTCCCAGCGTTTCTTAAGACTGTGAGTGACTGTACAGTAAAAAGTCCATATTATTTTTTTGACGTGTATAACGAACGTTCGCGTAAAACGAATCCCGAGTCAGAAATACATTTCAGTTCGTATAGGTTCCACCACGACGCATTCACGGCACACCGACTATAACTGGGCCGAAAATTACTATCACAAAGTGTTCTTCTCCAGTCACAGTAGATCCGTTCATTTTGACACACCCACACACAAAGGAAAAAAGAAAAGTCGAATTATACTAAAGCCACACTTGTGTGACACTCGCAGCCTATGTACAGCACGCGGTGACGTTTTGCAGGTTGGGGTCGGCCGCTCGGGATGAAGCAGTACCACGCCCTTATACGCGTTTTTTGTTAGTTGCTTCCTGAACCCTGGACATGGATGTGCCTCTCCTCACGTAACGCGGCGTTTCGGCAGCAGTTCTTTCATTTATTTATTTATCAGTGACAAACTGTCCTGTTAATATGCCGAAGGTCACGAACAGCCTACCGAGTGTAACAGTGCGAAACTACCGCAGCACCGAGAGCCAACGAAACCTCCAAAGGCCGCGTCTTATTCCGAAACGCCGGGCTGTGTTTAGGAAAAAAATAATACGCAATGACGTACAGTGCTCGACGAAACGGAAATGGACCAGTACAGCGCGTGGCTCCGCGCAGATACAATGACTCTCAGTGATTACCTGATGAACCAAATGGCGGAGGAGCCATTATGTTATTACTGAGCACCTGTATACGCTGGCTGTATACGTCAGAGTAACTGTACACGCTCCTCAAGCGAGTTACACGCCGTTACTCAAGCGAGGCCATGCGCTGCGCTGGTCCGTTTCCTTTCGTTGAGCACTGTACATATACAGCTAAACTGCGAGTGGCATTCCAACAGACAAATAAGGCACACTCCCTATCCGACTCCGCAGTCACGGCAGTGTGTCTCAATGTCAAAACGTCAAATATATATCTGTTGCAATCATTTTTCTACGGAGGAAGGTCTGTTTGGCCTAAAATAGCGGCATATATCTCCGCTGCTATAGACGCTTTACACACGCGCCAGATTATGGCCGCCATTGCTGACCTTCTCTTCCAGATGCCAAGCCACTAAAACGGGCGTTGACGAGCCTCTACAAAGGTTAATGCTGGGGAGAAGGGCTGTAGAATCAAGCGTGGCAGTCACCTAGCCTGCAATGGTAATGATGATGTGAAGTAAACGGAATAAGAGGAAACAAACTGAAGGTCGGTTATCGCAGCGCGAAGCAGCTGCTGCAAAGCGGCTATATCCACGAGGTCTACATTCGCGTACAGAAAGACTATACTTCCAAAAATCCGCGGTACGCATAGTGGCCAACACGGCACCCAGGATGCTTTCCGTGGCATTACACCGCTAGGACCGCTTCGATTCTGCAAGACGTACATCACGACCATCACGGTACAATATTTCTTCCTTTGTTATCCCGCGCGCGAGCTCCCTTTACCTTCCCAGTTTCCAAAGCAGCTTCGAACCCGCGGCGTTTCTGTAAATATACCCTCTGCTCTTTACAATGACAAATAGTCTCGTAGCCGCGGCTAATGAACGAGAGAGTGTGACGTCATTCGACCGACCTTGGGGGAAAGGAGGGTGGGGTGCGACCAATCGGAACACACCCTCTTTAGGCCACGCGTACGGGGAAGTCACCGCGAAAATAATCGGCTGTGCGTGACCACGAAATCAAGTCGAACAAATAAAAGGAAAACGAGAGAAAAATAAAAAAAAGCCTGCACGTAAAAAGTGCATCGTCCTCAAATGTCATTATAAAACCTCACGTACATTCATCTCCAAAAAAAAAAAAAAAAAGGATACGAGAAAATAACACAAAGCGTTACCACAGGAGCGGCAATTCACATCTCGAAATGAAGATGGGCTGAAAACGAGGGTCCCGTGTGGCGCGAACAGGGTCGCTTTGATTGACTCCTATGCATGACAGCTAAAGAACCGCGGGGCGTGCACCGGGTACCAAGCATCTCATTATCCCTCCCCAGCCAATCAGGTTGCGGCATTGGCCAATGAGAACGACGAAGGACCAATCACGAAGCGAGTTTTGGGGTACCGTTTTTGCACGTCCGATACGGGGTGGGCCCTCCAGTACGAACTGCGCATGAGGCGAGTCTTCTGTGGTAGCGCATGCGCAGTTAGTACCGGAGGGCCCATCGTATACCGTACTGAATGTGAAAAAAAAAACGGTTCCCAAAAACTCTTTACTGTTTGAGGCACGTTCCTTCCCTTGTGCGACGGTCCTGTCGGAGACTGGTCATGCAAAACCTGTCTTTAGACACGTTTCCAAAGCGAACAAATGTACGAAACAAACATCTTTCGAACATGACTGAGACGATTCCGCGAACAACTCTGTCATTCGTGTCTGCGGCCGACACCGTGTCTTTTTCTAATGATATGTACGAGCAGCTTGACTGGGGGATTTAGGTCTACGACTGTTATCGGGATCCGTTTCGTCGTGTCCCTTAACTCGTTTCTCGGGGATTATGATGTAGCGAGCGTCCATATTATCCGAGGATTATTACTCGGATCAGCGTTTAATAACGAGCCAATTATTTTCTCAAGACGTTGTCGCACAGACGTCCCATTTTTTGAATTCCATAATCCCTCTGGAGGCGACGTGTCCGCGTCTATGCATTGCAGACGACGATAGACGGCGGTGAGATATAGCAGACGATGCCGGAGGCTCCCGCTCTTCTGCTCGCACGACTAGCAGGCGGTGTTAGACTTCCAGACTAGACGCACCGGATGACGCGGAAGGGAGACACTAGGCTTGTTAGCCTCTTCGGTCGAGCAGCCAAGCCAATCCTGCAATAGTAATGGGCGGGGACACTAATCTGTGGGCGGGGCTTAGAGCCGGCTGTGACCTCCACCTATATGGCGTCTAACAGAGTCAATATTGCGCAAAAAACTTTTCTGTGAGAAAAATATTAAAAAAAAAAGATGTGTTCCTTTTATGCTGTTTAAAACAATCTTTTTCCCCTTGCAGTGTTTTTTTTTTAAGTTTAGACTAGAATTTTTGCCTTCAGTGCGAGCTCGCTGACTTCCGCAGTGCTTTGGCTGCGCGTGCCTGCGCGTGCCTGCGCGTTCACACTTGTGTTAGCAAGGGCAGAAAGCTCGCGCTGAATCGCAACGACGTCTTGTGAGCCTCGAAGGCGCGCGCGCATTCAAAGCGCGGCAGGAGGCATGGAGCGCGTGCTGCGAGCCGGCCGTTCGAAAGAGACGCCTACCGTTTTCAACGTGTCGGTGCACGGCTCATGAAAGGAAGCTAGTGTAAAAATAAAACTCGCTGTTAACAACGACGGCAAATCTATACCGCGGCGTCCCGTCGCCTCCTGCGTAATAAAATCTGTTTTCTCGCCCAGCTGTTGTTTCACAGAGGATCGTGTAGCTAATAAAACACGCTTGCTGTAATAAAAAAATAAAAGCCCGTTGCTTCGACGGTAATTTTACGTGGTTTTCCATTACTTGAACGTGATGGAGGCCCAGAGCGTCTATGAGGTCACAGGAAGAGAGCGAAGGAGTTGAAGGCCGACCGTCTTCCGCCGGGCAGAAAACCAGTTGCCTGTTTCCATTTCTCCCTTCCCTCTCACACTCTTCTCTTCTCCTCTCCCCGCAGGAGCGTGTCTCTGAGCTGTTCCGCGCAGAAAGGAGGAGGGTCTCCCTCTTTCTAAACTTGAAAGAAAGAAAGAAAGAATTGAGAAGAGTTTCCTCCTTTCTGGCTGCTCGTCGGACATTAATAACGAAGCCAGACTGCTGGATTCCCGACGTCACCAAAAGAAGGCCAACGCGGGGGCGAAGATTGGGCACGAGCTCTGCGTCATTGTTCGGACTGGGAATTGTGTCCAATAGACACTTTTCAAAATTTCAAAATGATGCATAGATTATGTGCGGGCGCCATTAGTTGGTCATGCACTGTGAGCACGCATTGGACGCGAGCGCTTCATCAAGCATTCGGAGTGCACTCGGACCGAAACCCATTCCACACGAGTGCCGCATCAGTGCTCGGCGTAAACTCGGAACCAATCACGGGCTTCACGCCGGAAGCGATGCGAACAAACAAATGGCGGCTGCGCATAATCTATGCATCATTTCACTATTTCGGAAAGGGTCTTTCAGTGAGAACACGAGCAGCAGCCGAACGCTGAGGCAGCACTCGTCTCCAGTCTCTGCCCCCGCGCCCGCCTCCGATAGATGACGTCAGAACTTCAGCACTCCGGCCTTGGCGTGGCTTATTCTTCTGACGCTATTGGCTTCGCGATTCGGTTTTTTGGCATTGTTATTGGTGAATGCTACAATCTCATATAGACTGCAAGCAGTCCTGTACACGTTACTCAAGAGAAGCAATCGATTACTATTACGGTTGGACTAAAAGTATGCAGTTAGATCACTTCAGTACTTAAAAAGATGAGTAATAGGCGGTTACTTTTTTAAGTAACCGTTAGTTTCCCGATTACTTTGAATTTTCGAGACAGATTACTCTACCGGTTTGAAAACTGTTAGCTTTTCGTACTGTCCATCATTGGATTGGAATCACCGAATTATAAACGACCCCCCACCAATTTTAGGACACCATGCATCCTACCGTCGGAGGCTTGGTTTGAGGATTCCTCGGCAGAAAACTTGTACAAAGGGCGCAATTATCAAGGGAGAGAAGGATAATAACGTTACGAGTTATTCAAGTACTTCCAAAAGTAATCAGATTACTCTTTGCGATTACTTCTTAATGAATTGAACCAAATGATCACAAAATTACCACCAAGAGTAATCGATTAAGAGGAATTTGATTATTTTGTAATTAGTACAGTACATGTCTGCTGCGGAGTGATAATAAAATGCACGGGACTTGACACGCCTCTGGCGTTCCTTAGGCACTATTAATGACCATACACGAACTCAGCTCTGTTATGTCATGGCGCGGTGGTGGCGCGACGGCCACACTTCCGGTCTGGGACTGTGGACGGAAGTCACCATGCGGGACAGTGCTTTCCTGAGTCGTTTTGGAAGAAACCAGACAAAACCCTGCCTTCCTGTCAAAACGCCGCAGATAGAGCTGCACAGAAAGAGTCGGAAAAGGTTTGGAGGTCAGTTTTCATATGTTTTCCGCCTGCTCGGTTAGTCCAAGAACGTGGACAGGGGCCGTGAAAAAGGAAAACCAGACGCCGTCGGACCACGATTGCTAGTGCGGGATGCAGTTCGGGTTAAATTCACGGATACTTGTGGCCGTCAGATTTATTTGTTTTGTTCCAACATGAACACGGGAAAACCACCAAGTTATACGGACCACCTGAGGAGTGCGTTCAGCGCGTCTTCAAGTTCAAACAGCCGCCTGATCGTTCGAACTGTCGTCTGCTCTTTCAAACGTTTCTGCTTGTTGTCGTCTGCTCCTTTGAGCGACAGCGGTCCGTACACCTAACGCGTAGCCGGTAACTGCGATAAGAAATAAGAGCAGGCCTCAAAACACCTTTACGTTTGAAGGTCACTTGCGGTAAGTAGGCTCGGTTTAAACAGTATAGATACGAGGAGATGTTGATAATTGTTACCGGTGGCTATCACCGACTTGTTTTGCCTGATTCTACTTGAGACTTTCAGTGTCGACGTCGACCATCTCAGCTACGGTTGGCGCTTTTGCAGCCCGAGCGACATCATGACGGAAAATAGCGAGCGGAATCTCATCATGCGAATCAGGCTTTAATCAGGCTTTTGCGTCCATTCTGCGGCGTCCATGCGAAATGATTCGCCTCATGTCACATTATTCACGCGAAGTTTTGCGGTGTAACAAGCTTCGCTAATTTTGCTGAGGCCGCTAAAGTAGTCAGATATTGCCAGGAAGACTATATATAATCAACAATGCTAACGCGAAAGAAAGCACGGGGACACACGCCGACGTAAACAACATCGCATTCAATGGTTTGTTTATGGGCGACGGCGAGCTTCTTGCCCACACTCCATCGGGCATGAGCAGCGCCGGTGGCATCCGCTAGGGGCGCTCCGCGGCGCCAGAAGCTCCTCCCACGTGCCTCATCCCCGCCAGCCACTGTTCCTCCGCGACACGCAAAATTGTCCTCTACCGAGACGCACGTCGCTCTAAAACGTCACATAACTCACCGTCGTGGCTACCACTTTTTTTGGCTGGTCCACGGCGGGTCGATTCGTTGCCGCGGTTGATAGGTAGTGTTTATTTGGCGGATTTCTGCGAGGAGGTCGAACTTGTGGGATGGTCACTCGTGATAGTAGCAACGGAAGGCTTGAGCGGCGGTATCCGATCAGGGGACGCCAAGCCTATTCCCACACACCCCAACTTTGTCTCGAAAACAACGCACCAATAATCGCGCCTAAAAAAAAAAGATTAAAAAGAAGAGGAGCACGTACCGCAATAGGACTGTGTTCAACGGTGTTTAATGGAACACCCAGACACACTGTCCCAAACCCCTGTGCCGAGAAGGTCAGACGGAAAGGCTCACCTTGCCGACACCTTCCCGAGAGCGCGTCTCAAAGCGAGCGAAGGAGGACCCGCGGTCCCTTGCGACAATGTCCGTTCTCTGTCGCATCCGTGGGAAGGAAGAGTCCCTCCATTCCCGAAGTCGGGAATGCGCAAAAAACCTCCTCCACTCGTGAGCGTCGTCATCACCCCAAGCTCTCCGATGAAAGGGGAAACGGCAAAGGCCCCTCCGAGAAAGGGTTTCACGGACAGGTCGAAGCTCACGGCGAGCAGGTGGAGCGTTCCGGCCCTCGGCCGTTACGACGGCCATCGGGGAGGTGTGACCAACGGTCCCCACGAAATATGGGAGGTGCTTTGTACAGAATTTTCCGCAGAGCTCGGAGTTTACCCAACACAAGACATGTGCACGGTCCGAGTCCTTGATGTTGTTGACTTCTTCGATCAAGCGCGGTGCTCAAACTGGACATGGGTCATGACGTCAGCGTTACGCCTGGAACTTGTAAGCGCTGCGTCATAAACACATACAAATAATTTATGTTGTTGTTGACGCCAGAGGTTTAGTTGTCAACTTAGCAGCGGCGCGCGATGGTTGAGTCTCCTCCACAGGGAAAGGCAGACGGAAGCTTGTTTTATGGTAATCATATTTCTTTAAACGCGCTTGCATCACAGTAAACGACCTTGTTTTAGTTCACGCGGTATACATGACGGGAAGTCGATGTATGCCAAACGCAAACGATGGACTTCCGGTATTCTAAAAACAGAAAAGGAAATAAATGTAAGTCAAATAAACACCCAAAATTGGATCGATCATTCGGCGTCTAGGATCATATTACTCTTGATATGTAGGGTTCGGTGCTTGTAATTTCCTTTTTTTTTTCATGTTTGGCTTATTTATTTCATTTTTTTTTTGGTCCTGATAGAAAATTTCTCGCTTTCTGTTTGTCAGTGGAGATATGTATTGAAGTGAAAGATTTTTTTTTCGGTGATATTGTGACGCTTAAAAGTGGCAGACGAATGCAAAACTAAAAATAAACGTTCGCTCAGGCAAACTTGTAAACAGTAACTCAAAGAAACCAGAGAGAAAAATAGAAGTTGCTGCGCATCTCCCGATAGAGACGACGCAACTGACCCGATGCCTTCAATCATGGCTTGGTTCCAAGCTTTTTCATATAGCTTTCTTTCTGTTTCTAGCTTACATTTTTCTACAAAATATATACATTATTATTGCTATTATTTTTATTGCCGTTTTATACGGGTAATTAGATCGTGTTGGCGAAGGCAAGCAGGACCTTAGCGTGGGAAGGAACCGAATTCCCCCCTTTTCTTCTACGAATAATATTATAAAAGCCCGTGTCTAAAGTACCCGACGGTTAAATAAGCACAAGGAGTTGCTTAGATTAAGCATAATGCCAATATCTGCGTTTATTAAGCTGTCGGTGATAATAGAGTATTTCGGGGAGAAAAAAAGAAAGAAAGGTAGAAGCCTCTTTGGCAGAGAGACAACGCATAATATAGACATAGCCAGCGTTGTGTACAACCAGGAACTAATAATAATAATAATGATAATAAAGAATACGCGACGATGTCTGTAGACCGCAAAATGGACTATAATGTCACCGCAGTATTCCTGCCTGCACTCTACGCATCAATCGATCGATCAATACAACAGTACAACAAAACAATAGTCAATAGAAGTACCACGTAACGATGCAGCCGAAGGACAGCTCATCATGGTTGCGCGCCTGGCCGTATCACGATATCTTGCCTGTGGTATATTCCTTCTCAGAAAGGCCTTAGACGGCCTAACGACTCACGCACAATTCGTTCCACTAGCTCCCAAACCAATAAATAAATATATATATATAATAAAAATTGGTACACACAGTACAATAAGAAGACGTCGCCATCTACGGTCATTGAGCGCAGCGACCGATGGACAAAAGAAGGAACACTTCCCTAAGCACTTACTCGTGCAGTTCCGCGTTAGAAGGGCCGCGAGACTGAGAAGTGCGGTCGTTAAATAGAACCCCAGTAGCCCCTGCACCGTCCAAAGTCAAGCGCCGGTCGCAGCGCTTATAGCACAGACGTAACGCGCTACCGGTGTTGGAAGTAACCCGTTCCAGGTAAAGACGTTACTTGTGACGCGTTAGTTTTTTTTTTTTCCCCGGTAACCTCCTAACGTACTCGCTAAAATTGTAAACGACTAACGAGCGTTTTTTTTTTTTTTTTAGAGCGCAGCTTTTGAGGCGTTTGTTTCCGGCTTGAGCGGCGTCGGCGTCGGCGTTACCGCGCGGTGCATGATGGTTAAATTTCCCGCTAATTTAGCGGAAAATTTCCCCCGCTAAATCTAGCGGAAAATTTTCCCTGCTAAATCTAGCGGGAAATTTTCCCGCTAAATTTAGCGGAAATGTTTCCCGCCAAGTTTAGCGGAAAAATTTCCCGCTAAATCTAGCCAAAAACTTTCCCCGCTAAATTTGACGGAAAATATTCCCCGCGATAAATCTAGGAAAATTTTCCCCGCTAAATTTAGCGGAAAAATTGCGCCGCTAAATTTAGCAGAAAAATTTCCCGCTAAATCTAGCGGAAAATTTTCCTGCTAAATCTAGCGGAAAACTTCTCCCGCTAAATTTAGTGGGAAATTTTCCAAGCTAAATCTTGCGGAAAATATTCCCCGCTAAATCTAGCGTTTTCCGCAAAATTTAGCGGGGAAAATTTTCCGCTAGATTTAGCGGTGAAATTTATTTCACGTCACCCCTTCCCGAGGTCACGTGACCCCCCTTGAGGTCATGTGACCCCCCCCCCCACGAGGTCACGTGGCCCCCGTGAAGTCATGTGACCCCCCCCCCCCACGAGGTCACGTGGCCCCCGTGAAGTCACGTAACCTTCGTGGCGGAGTAGCACGCAGGATAACGAGGTGAGGAGGAGGGAGGAGGGGTATATCCTCCCCTAGTAACCTTCCATCCTCCTCCTCAAGAGCTGCGCTCTTATTCGGCGTTACAGGAAGTTGTGAACGGCTTTCATTTTTTCTTTCCTTTTAGAAAAACAAATGAATTCTGCATTCTGAAACTGCGCCGAAAAGGGAAAATAATAATGTCGTTATCCCGGTACTATTTCAAAATCCTTTACCGCAAAATCAAACTCAAAACAATTAAAAAAATATATATTTTACCAAGTTTTAAAACAAATTACAATAAATATTAGGAATTCGCTTTGTAAAGATTTAATTGTAGTGTGCACCGCGGCTTATTCGAGACCCCAGCAAAACGAACGACACCTAGCGGGAAAACACTGAACTGGCCGGACCAGGTCCTTTCGCGATTTCTGCTCGTCTCTTCTGGCTTCCGTGTTTGCATGTTGTCGGTGGATTGCGCGACAGAACAAGTTCTACCGGTGTCTGTGTCGTAACCTTAGTATCGCCTTGTGACCCAGGTTGCTCTGCACGCGACCTATGGAACCGCGTGAGCCAGACCGTTCTGCGTTTCTCAACGTTCATGAGCACAGTGGAAGGACGGTGGGCAGTCCATTCCTCGTTTCCTCGAAGAAAGTCAAGCCTCTGGAAGCTCGCTTACCCCAACACATTGCCGGAGGTTCGAAACGTGGAGAATAAAAAGCGGGGCGAACCATTTGGAGTCCAATTCCCGCTCGCTGATGCCCCAGCGTTGTGCGTTGAGCTGGCACATGGCACGGCACGACCTGGATTCGACCGCCATATTTGCCCGATAGTGGCGTCCCCTATAGGTCGCTGGAGTCGCGAATAGATGCGAAATAGTATTGAAATCTAAAGTAAATCAAGAGCAACGTTTGTTTAATTTTTTGGTAGTAACGATAACAATATTTTGTTACATTTGGGGTATGGTAACGAGTCTCAGTAACACGTTATTTTTCTTGTCGAACAAACGAGTTTAATGCTATTCTGTTACTTCATTGTTTTCCGGTATACGGGCACAACTCACTGCACCGTTACGAGTAACACCTTACCTGTACCTAGTTCCTTTTACCGGTAACGAAGTAACAATCTAGTTACTTTTTAAGAGAAGGAACGACTAACGTAGTAACGAGTAATAGCATTTAGTTACTTCTGGTGGGGGAAACGTGTACAACACAAGTACCCAACCTAGTTCTTGCCCCACCCCGCGTCCGTAATTTGAACGACGAGAGAACGCTATGATAGACCATAAAACTATGTGCGCGATAGGTGTAAGTATAGCCGCAGTTTTCCCCGAATGAAGGCGAAAAAAAGAGAGGAATAATTAACGGGAAACGGGTATATACTGCTTCACAGAAACCACACATTCGGAGAAACGAGAACATATATCGCGTTATTTTCGAGGCTGACGTAACGCATTCCTTTTAATCGCACTAACGAGTGGCGTACTTATAGTCGGTAACAGGGTAAGAGTTTAGACGGAGCTGATCCAACCTACTTTCACCTTAGCAGAACAAACGATGAATAGGAGGTCGCCTTCTCTACAGCGTTCGCTCTGCCAAAGGGGAAAGGGATGGGAGGAGCTTCCCCCGAACTCCTAACCTGTCGCTGACTATAGTTACTCCTTGAGTGAGCAACAACGAGTAACGTTATTTCGTTACTTTATTTGAGTAACGCGTGCTTGGGAGTGGGATTGTGACATGGGACAGTCCTTTGTATGATGCATTTGCAGCATGGCCGCGACTTTAGATAGGTTGTGACTGAAAAGCTCGGGCGAAACCGTTGTGCCCTGTCGCGAACCGTTTTTTACCGTTTCAGGAACACGGGAAAACCGTTCTCCCGTTACTCCAAAGCGTAACTTAGTAATTAAGAGGCCCTTGTAGGCTTTCGACCGCCGCCGACGCTACGAGCCTGTGAACCTCTGCATCGCTTATCACCCGGGCGAAACATGCTGAGTCACTGAGCTCTGGACGCATGCGCAGCGTCTGATATACCGCACAGCAGAACAGCAGCGTATGCTCACAAGGCGTTTCACAGCCCAGCAGACAAAGATAGCATCGCGCAGAAGGCAAGATTGCGGCGCCCAGAAACGCCGTGCTTGCGAGCGTCTTTCAAGGCCCACCCCCGACCATGACATTCACGTGACAAGAAACGTTTTAGGAACGAAGCGGACTCGGACGTACGTTTGAATTGCTTTACGAGGATCTTCCGGGCATATTCGGCCGTGACGGCGGAATCAATCAATCACCGACGGGCGTCCATTATTTATTTCGCGTTTCGGTCGAAAAGAAGCGAACATGTCCGAACGTTTTGAACACACGCGCCCACGAACTCCCGCTCTCTCTCTCTCTCTCTCTCTCTTACACACCCAACCTTAAAAAAGAAAGAGGGAAAAAGAAAGACGTAAGACTGCCACTTTTAGATAATATGAGTTTTATACACCTTTTTTGTTTGCTCTTGTCCCTAGCCACCTGGTAGACATATCCGGTATGGGCAACGAAAAAATAATAAAACATTACTACCTGCAAATAATAAAATAAGGCAATAGAGGTGAGGCAAAACGAGAAGGGATGACGGTTACGCTTGTACCCGGAATCTCTTCTTTTGGCGTGGCGACGGCAAAACAATGTTTTCGTCCATACTGGAAGTGGCGACATTCAATATGGCGGCGCCCTTGTGATAAAAAAAAGAGGTCTACATGGAGCCACTAACTAAGCTACGCTTCAATATGGCGGCGCCCTCCACTAACTAAGCTATACGCTTCGGAGTAACATCACTTACAGTCATCTTGGTGCTTAAAATCATTGTTGCCAGTTGTCCGAAGCCGCATCGCGTAGAAATGTATAGGAAACGCTTTTCCGTCCCCCAGAAATATCAAAACGGTCCGCGACAGAACAAAGCGTTATCGTCTGAACTTCCCGACGCCCTATCGTAAAGCTCAAGAAGTCGCATTTTGAAATCGTATAACGATCTCCGATTGCGCTCGCTCTGTACAAAACACCAAAATGGCGGCGCCCGGAACGAAATCGGGGACTGGTGTGCCGATGCTCTAAGAGCGGCTTGTTTAGCGCTCTATATAGATATGACGATCGCAACACCCCTATAGTGAAAATCGTGTCTTATACGGGTTGCGAACAGGCATACATCGTCAGCTCCAGAGCGTAACCTGCACGTTTATCATCTATCAAACACTCGTAATGTTTTTATTCGTTCTATTTTTAAATTGTAACAATTTTAAGGCCGAACGAAAGTACGTCGAACTCGTTAGAAAGCGCCCCCGTCTTATCGACAACCGAGCAAACTTCGAAGCGCGCGACACAGTCCCGCGTAAAACGCCAAAATCAATATTTCGAGAGCGATAACATTCCGTATACAAAAGAAAAAAAAAAGGGGGAAAAGACACACGCAGTTTGTAACCGCGCACCGCCACTCCATCAGCATCGATGTCTGCATAGATTCATACGCCGATACCCTAGGATATCAATTTTGAAGCCAAGGCAAAACTCGCTATATGAAAACAAGCAAACAGAGACAAACCCACACGGGGAGCGAGTGTGTAACCAGCTAAATTAGAAGAACGACACACGCGGCGATCCATACACGCAAAATAAAGACAAAAACAAAACATCCACCAACTCGTGAATAAAAATGTAATTTAGTGGCAAGGCCGAGTAAGGGTATAGCATATACGCACGAGAAAAGATTGAAGGGTTCCCGCATCGGAACCATAACGGGCTAAAGCGGCGCCGTTCAGGCCCAATCTGGGTTAAGTGTAGATAGCCGAACACAAAGCCCACACTTAACCTAGATTGTTTTGTACCCCGCCGCCTGTCTCGTTTCGCTGGAGCCTCGATAGAGTTCGCATGTGTCGCTTACCGCACAACTTTTAACGACTCACAGTTTCACCGTAACAACTCGCAAACGGCGTGAAGGCTACGCGGGCCCAGTGAGTCAATCAGCGCGTCGGAGACAGACACGTGATTAACCTTTATCTCACTATACCCGTTGTCACATCAAGAAATAAGGAAGTGCCGCGCATTATTTATGCGTTACGCGAAGTAGTTCTTACATGATTTGCTGGTTAAAGAAAGAAACGATGCTTTTAGCGTTTGAAACGTGTACTCGTCTGGATAAAATAACATAAAGCTAATACTGTAAAACCCTTTAATTTGGCGGCCCCTATTTTTCGCGAATCGGTCACAAAGGACAGAATCGCGGCCACTAAATTTCACGAATTCCAGATGCCTGCATTGAAATTCTTAAAGATCGAAATTTTCGCGTGCCCTTAAGTTTCGCAAATTTTTCAATTCGCGAAATTCGCGAAAATTAAGGGCTCACGAACATTAAGGGTTTTACAGTATAATATGCACCTACATATATCTAACTTTAATGCATCGAGGCAGGGGTTTCCCAAAAATAAAAGTTAGGGGGGTGTCTAAATTTTTGGAGGGGGGGGGAGGGGTAGGGGCATTGAGAATAGAGTTGTTGCGTATTCAGGGGTGCCTTCAGAAAAACAAGAAGGGGGTGTACACTCCCCCCCCTCCCCCCTAGGGGGTGTGTAGGGAAGTCACCGCATCGAGGGGGGGGGGGGATCAGTAACGTTCCGCGGGAAGCAGAACATTTTTTTTAATGCGGTTTTTGAGGTGAATACGAGTATAGTTGAGCGCAACGCTGTCGAAGACAGGTACGGGAGGCGTAAACCGGGGGGAAAAGTTCCAACAGTCATTAGAGACAGCATAGCTATAGTATAGCCATAGCCGTCCTATATACTGACAAAGCCTGGCAGATCGCCACGAGAAGCGGCCGCCGAAATGGAAAAGGTGGAGCTGCAGACAACGGATGGGAGGAGAGCCATGCGACTGGCGCCCCGCTGCGGCGAGACGCCGAAATACGCTCCTCCCTAGCGAACAAGTGTGTTTCGGGTCCTCGCCGCTGCAAAAGCCGTGCGCTGGTGTCCAGTCTAGAGGTGTTTTGCGCGACACAAGGGACAATCACAAGCGAGTAGACACGGACAAGCGCATGGTGTCCGTGTCTACTTCTGGGGAACCTGGTGTCCAGGTTCCCCCAGAGGCGTATTATGGGGAGAGTTTGACCAGTCTATGATCTCGCCGCCATAATGTGCCCCTCGCGAGTGAGCCAATCAGCCCTTGGCGCAGAGCGAGAGGCGTGAGCACATGCGCGTGAACTCTCGGCTGCTCCCAGCTGAGCGGGGAGGGCCGCCATTTTCATTAATTCGCCCGGCGGAAATCATGGGATCAACGTCCGAATTTCGAGTCCTTTTCATTTATTTGGCAGACTCTGGCAAGAAAATGTTATGTTATTCCTCGGAATGTTATTCCTCGGTGGCTCAAAAAGCTAACGCCTGAAATTTCTCCACGTTTGAACGCAAACGTTTATTCAGGCGAAAAAGAAGTAAGACCGTAGCAGACGACGCGTAGCCTCAACAGTGCTCGGCGTGCCGACAGCGTTGCGTCAAAATGGCGGTCGTCCCCTCTTTGCTCCCTTCTTTCTCTCTCGCCTCTTCGGCGCTCTCCTCCCTTTCCTTCACTTTTCTCCTCTCCGGCGCCTTTCGTCGCCACACCGACTAGCCAAACTCTCCCGACATATACGGCTCTGGGTTCCCCGAGAAGTGGCTCTTCGAGTCTCCTGTGCTACCAGATCCTCGCGCTCCAAATCTGCGACCGGGCACTCTATGGTTCCGCCGTCGAACTGCCAGGCTTTGTGGGGATAGAGGAGGCTATGGTATAACAGCTTTGCGTCTGCCCTCGAATCATTCCGACCAGAGCACGCTGCTCTGCCGTCCCAACGCGCTCACGTGTCCTCCTCTTCCTCCGTTTCTTTCCGCATAGTTTAAATGAAGCACAGATGTGTGCAGTTTCGGTGCATGCATAACGAAAGAAAAATTAAGAATTAGGAAATAGCTGGGGCAAGCTGGGACTGGCTTCGAGTCTATAAGATAATAGTCACTTACGGCCTCTTCGGAAAAATGGGCGAGGCGAGTTTGCGTTAGAATAATCTCAAAACCGGCTCTTAATTGGGTCTGCAATTAGGAGCGCCGGTTTGCGTTCGAGCGGTTGTTCATAAAATGGACCCTGTAACACGTTTTCGACGGCTTTAAATGCACGGCGATTGCGAGTGCGTATGCAATTAGGCTAAAGGCAAAAAGCAATGCGCAAGCGTATAACTTTCTCTTCGTTTGTTCTCTTATCTCGGGGTTTAGGATCCTTCACCAGTCAGCCTACGCACTTTCCCTCGTTTCACTAATCTTTGTAGTTTTATGAAACGAAGAAGTATACACTTAACACGCCCTTGAGTGTACCCTAATATACTTTCAGATATCTAAAGTGTTGCACTTTTAATGTACTCGTAGGGTAAACATTAGGGAGTTTTCGTAGACCGCGTTTCCCCTTCTCTAAGCCCTCCGCAACGAAGAAGCCGCTACTGCGCCTGCGCCCCGATGGCCTTGGCTGTAGAGTTCCGGGTATCGTACACTCTCAGAAAAAGGGTGTCTTCTCACACCCTTTGTCCCATATAAGACACCCCAAAACTTCAGTTCGACGCACAGCGCACTGACGTCGACCTGACGGTACTAACTTCCACGAGAGGCTTGATAGCTGTGTGGTACAACGTACTAAAATAGCTAATGTACGTGTTATACAAAAAAAAAATCAGGATTTTCTTGGCCCTACTGCAAAACCTCAGTGTTTTGTTTCTGTGGTCTTTGATACGTATTTTAGCTATTTATTAGGTTATATCGCACCGTTATCAAGTCCCTCATAAAATTTGGGACCGTCTGTTCGACTATAGTGCACTGTATGTCGAACTGAAGTTTTGGGGTGCATTATATGGGACAAAGGGTGTAAGGTGACACCCTTTTATTTTTAGGGTGTAGCGGGTTGCGGAGAGCGTTTCGGGACGGCGAGAACCATCTACGAAAACTCCCTATTGTGCACTAGTAGAGCTGCCCGCGCAAAACCGATCTGGATAATGTCAATGCACATTTTTATATACATATAGTTATCTCGAAATCTTCCCTAACTATGTTTGCCAAGACATTTTATTTGTTCTAGAAAATTGTAAAAATCGGTATTCTTTGACGTACTGTTTTTTGCAAGGAATATGTAATACCGCAATTGAGCTCATTACAAAAAGATGCAGGGCGTCTGAGAAAATTTTAAGTCGTGCTTTTCTCATTGCAAACATAAACCTCGCATCGTAGAATGCTCACTGTTAGAACGAATATGCAGCGCTATAGCTCATGTGATCACACTCCAAATTGTCAGAATTTAGCGTTATCTCTTTAAAAGTGATAAGCTATTTTCGTAAATTTTCATCGAGCAAATAGGGTCCCTTGCCCCCCAGCAAACGCCACTAATCTCCATGAATTCGCAAGCACCCTGACTCCACTTTTTTTTTCTTTCAAAAGGATTAAAATCGCTTCTAACTTATTAACTCGATAACGACAGTTCTTGAAACCTTGTCATTTCATTCCAACCACTATAGCGCTAAGCATTTGGGCGGAGATTGAGCGTTTGGCGAAGAGTATTTCGTTTCCTTTCGCACTGCAGTCACGTGGGGTCCGTATTTGCTATGCGGGACGAAACAATAATAAAACATTTCAATCTGGAATATGCGAAAAAAATATAGGTGGACCAAAACACCTTCCAGCGCTGTGGAAAGATCAAAACGATGTTTTAAGACATGCCAGAAGTGACGACATTCAAGATGGCTGCGCCCTTGTGGAAAAAGTGTATACTTTACCTTTGCGGTGAGCAAAAAAAAAAAACATGTACCAACACAGTATGATTTTTACAAACAGCGCAGTTTACCCACAGCAGCCAGCTGGTGGGCATTGCGCGTGCGCAAAAGTCCGTTTAAGGAAACATTTCTTATGAGCACGAGCTCTGTCACTCGCGTATTTGTAGCACGCGCTTTTCGTTCATTCACGCCGTTTTTCACCTATTTTCATTTGTCAGAGTCGCACCCATTTCCAAGTAAACACCGATAAACGCCGACTCACTACGCCAAACACCGCGCCCGAAAACGGGGAACGTAAATCCGCTAAGTTTAGCCGACTTACGTCCCGCTAAATTTAGCGAGCCTTGTGTTCATATCACACCGTGACATTCGCCGACACCACGACGTCACATGACGCAAAAGTCCCGCTACATTTAGCGGGGAATCGACACGTCACAGTATTACGTGACACTGTGATTCCCCACTAAAATTAGCGGATAAATTTTCCCCTACGGCGAGACCTCGCCAACAACAACTGTAACCGTACAAAAAACAAAGTGTTTGTGTCATATTTTGTTACGTGTTTATTCTTTTTTTCTTTTACCCTACTTCCACCAACACGTTCATCGGTTTACGTAACTTAATTTAATATGCGATACAGGTGTAAATGCTCCGGTGTGGCGTACACGCCAACGAAAACAACGCCAACACGGACGTTGGGATGCACACCGATCACCATGGGAGGCGATCGCGCGGCCGTTCACATGGAGCATCGGTAGTGGGCGCACGTAGCAGGCCGGCTGTGTAGCTATACAAGCCGGCTCCACATAGAGCCGTTTGCGCCGCTGCCGATGAAGACATTGAATAAAGAGGTCGTCCGCTTATTATTTATGATGCGGCACGCTTTGCTGCTGCCGCGCGCGCTATCTCTCGCCTTATCCACCCAACGCCGCCGGTAGCAGCAGAAAAAACACGTCGGGGCAG
Source organism: Ixodes ricinus (assembly GCA_037355805.1). Lineage (NCBI taxonomy): Eukaryota > Metazoa > Arthropoda > Arachnida > Ixodida > Ixodidae > Ixodes > Ixodes ricinus. The sequence goes on from JAZHYW010006872.1 coordinate 47,234, forward strand.
TCCTGAGTAAAAGGTACTTCGGAGAAGCGACCCGTTACAGTTACGGCAAAGAAAAAGTACCTCGTTGCAGGCACTTTCAGAGGCAATGTAGCGAAGTTACCGTTACAGTCACCGTAACGAAAAAGTGACTCATTACAGTTACCCAAACGAAAAAAGTAAATCGCTACGGTTACCTTAAAAAACACGGCGTTGCTTCAGAAAAAGAATAGAACTACAATTACAAGTGACACTCAAACACGTAACGCGTCTTGGTTAAAGGTTACCAAAAAGGAACGAAGTTAAAGTAACCACCAAGGCTAGTCGCGTGTACGTGAAACAAATACATCCTGGGACAGGGAGGGGGGAGAGGGAATAAGAGAAACGGGAAACGGCAGAGTGCTCTCTTCTCGAAACCGCTATCACGTTCATACAGGCGGCGATAATGGACTTCCATTCTCAAGATTCCGCGCTGCCAGAAAACTCTGCGCGCAGAGAGACGAGCCCATAGAGTAGAATCCATTGTCGATCTAATAGTGTTTGCGTTCGCACGTGCGTGTCGACGGCTTTCACGTTCGTTTCAAGACGGGAAGGTCGGAATCTTTGATGATGGCGGCGGAGACGGAAGAGCGAAGCCATCGAGATTCCAACGTTGGCAATAACAGTGAAGAGACGGACGAGCTTCTGAACTCTCTACGTCGCGGAAAACCGAGACCGCGAAGGCCACAGAAAACGGACAAAAACATTGGGACGTGTTGCGATAATCAAAAAAACAAAATGTGCGTTCACTTTTCTTTTTTGTTTGTTTGTTTGTTTAGGGTTGGAAGAGGGGTGCTTAGCTGCTATTAACACTGGGAGCCTTCAGCAAAGTTACGGCTGGGAGTCTGGCAACCGGGAAATGGTATGCCGCTTCCGCCATATTGTGTTGCTGATGCGTAACAAAATATGACCGTCTCTCGATAAGATAACGGCCAGCTCCGCGTATTAGCTAAACCCTTTCAGTATAAACTTATCTGCACCATTCGCTCGTTAGTGTCCCCCAGTAACATTAGAAAGAACGTTTTGTACTTCTGAGGGTTAGTGCGGCATAAGGTGAGGGAGGAAGTCCATACAGTGTGTTCCAGATTAAGGTGTCCGCGACGGTAACAACTCGCGTTCGTCTCCTCAAGATTGGGCACGTTGGACGCAAGTTTCTAGCGGCTATCACCCAGGCGGAAAATGCTGAGTCACGGTGTTGTGGTCGGATGCGCGGTTTCCGATATTCCGCAGAAGAGGGCTACTGCCCATGCACGAAACGCCTTCCAGAGCCCAGAAGGCAAAGATGGCAGCGCGAAGAAGTCGATTGTCGAAATTATCCATTCTGAGCGCATTTTGTTTCCTAGGTTAAGCATAACCAAACTGCAAGTAAACCTCAGCGAAGAAGGGCACCAACGCTAGCGGCGGAATCCCAACGGACGAAGAGTCAACATTTTCTACTAACACTAGCTAGACCTTTAACTGACCTCGGGGAAAATGCTCAGCGTCTCGCTCACGCTTCAGCAACTTTAGCAAACACGTTCGTGTTTGCTGTCGTTTGGCGACAGTAAAACGTCAAAACGGTTGTCGACAAGTTTCTCTCTTGCAGGGGAGCATATTTACCATATTTAAAGAAAACGAAAAAGATGAATACTTGGCTCAATTATCGGCGAGAGCCAAAAAATAAAACCAAAAAGGCTAAAAAAAAAGAAGGAATGCCTCTTTAGATTCGGTTTGAGGACCCTGTAGATGCACCGCCTCCACCGCGAGCTTTCTGCCTTTGGTCACCGTTTTTGTCGGACGCGCAGTCAAAAGCCCGACAGGAAGCCAACGAACACTGAAGGCGGAGAGGAAGAGAGACGACGGTCGCGTCCCCAGCGGCTAAGTTGGGAACTATACACTCCCACAAGGACATCAACATAAATCGTGCGCTCCTGTTTCTGACAAAAGCAATAGGCTGACGTATCCGAACGCTACGTCAGCAATCGGACGAGGCTCGTGTTCAATCGCGGCGAAAGCACCGAGAGAACCCCTTCTTCAAAACTCCGTCGAGCATCCTTGGCGATCGCTCTTTCTAGGCTACGAAGCGAGTGATTGGATCCGACCCTTCGCCGGACAATGAAGCAGCACTCGTTCTCGACACGACCTGTGCCGAGTTCACACCGAAGGCTGACGCAGCCTCGTGTCCAATACAGGCTCATGGATGCGTGACCGAACAATGGCGGACTCGGGTAGTTGGCGCAGCAGCTACCAGATGGCGCGCGCACTCCCTCTCCCATCGTTTTCTCTTTCTTTTTCAACTTTTTTGGCGTGTCCAACTTAGACTCTCGTTTCAAAGGGATTGTGCCGCAGAGTATGATACAATACAACACAGGGCCAATTGAAGCCGAGTCCCCGTCGAAAGCTGATAATCCGCGCCCGGCCGCGCTCGATCGAGGAAGATGACGTCAAGAGGCCATGGTGGGCAGGTTCCGTGCAACATCCCCGTGTTGGGTAAACCTCGAGCTCTGCGGAAAACAGGCTGGACAAAGCGCCATCTATATACAATTCGGTCTCCTTGCCAATAGTCTTCGGAAAGCATTTAGAATAACAAAAATAGTGGACTGTAAATAAAAGAGGTGGTTTGAGAGGAAAGTGTGTGGGTGGGGGGGGGTTGAGGGGTATATAACAAGAGGTCATGTGATGACTTAGTTGCGTGCGGAGAGCACGTACTTCAGTGCGCATTAAGAACTCGTTCGCGTGCTCTTTTCTCTACGGTTTAAGACCAAGGCCGAAATATCTTTGGTCAGATGGTATGTATGCCGTCTTCTCAGAAAGCTGTCGGACAGCCTAGACATATTAATTAAGCGGCCCACGATCAACTCCCAAGTTTTCGCATACAAGTATAGACGAGCAAACGAATGGCCAATAACCACGCAATCAAAACAAAGACGGGACAAAAAAAATAATCGGAGACCGCCTTTTAAATTGCACGGCGAAAGTGCACAAGACTTGGATATAAAAAATGATTTAACGACATAATCTGATTAGCACGACAGTATAAGCACCGAAATATCTATCCGCCGAGAGAAAAAAAACAACGTTTGTTTGTTTTTTTACGACTTTGAGTAGCAGTGTATATAGCAGTTTGGCTCACGTTCGTATGGCGCTTTGGTTATAGTCACTAAGAGCTTAAGAAAGGCAGGCTGTGGCGAACCTCTGGTCTGGGCGTCCCTCCACAGCCAATAAGATTGTGGCATCAGCCGACAACAGCACCGAAGAACCAATCACGAAGCAAGAAGCGGGGACATAAAAAGCCACATCCTTCGTTTCTTGAGCAGTCAGTCGGAGACTTCAGTTGGTGGCCGAAGGGGTCACGTAAAGCATCATGTGCTGGATGCGGAGAACGGTCGCCCATCAAGGTGAAGCTCGGCTTCTGTCTATGCACTACACTTCGTGTCTCACCTTCCATCAGACGCAGTCGACGCTACGAGCTGGAACCAATCAGACAGCGTCAAAAACGCACCATCATGGTGTTCGTCACGTTCGTTACCTGTTCTATCGTTCGCTTAACCAATCATAAACAGAAAAGGCCCAGTGACCTGCGCTTCTGACGCTACTCAATGAGTCCCATGAGCTCTTAGCGTCGGCTGCGGCTAGACTTAAGCTGAGACGTAACGTTGGCTGAGACGAAGTATAGCAAGATGGCCGCGCGGCCCATTGTATGGGGCACGCCGCCATCTTGGTGGGCGCAGAAGGCACGCCAGGCACCGGTTTGCGCGGTTGGTGCGGCGACCGTCGGATGCAAAACGATCCATATCTGAGTGCTTGTGTGTTTGTTTAGACAGCGGGAAGTCAACGCAAATAGGCGTCTGTTGTTTCCGACGTATCGATGACAAATTGAGCCGGTGCAGCGCCATCTGCTGACCTGGGGCCTTCAACGTGTATCGCGCAGTATAGTGATACACGACCGCACGCTCGCACGATGCCCATCCACATCGAAGCGGCCAAGGGTGGGGATTGAACCCTGGTTGGCTGGGTTCTGCAGAGCGAGCTTTCCATCCACTTGCTCCAACAGCTTGCACGTGCTGACGGCCAAAGGCCGAACCTGCAAACTTCTAGACAGAGTCCCAGTTTGGGGCTTCATAATTCCTCACCGCCTCAACTCCAGCAAATCTTTATATGACCTCCTTGTTGGTCACGCTCAATTAAGAGGAAACAGGTTATCGTAGTAAGGTGAATCTGGCGGCATCCGTGAGCAGAATTGTGGTGTTTGTCGCAAGCGAAAATGGCCCCGCCATACTTGCGCAACAAACATCGACATTCCTCCGCGGACAAAATAAAAGCAGCCTTTTGTCTTTCTTGCAACCCGATCAACACTTTTTTTCCCCGCCGTTTTGTGACAAAGTGGTAAGTCGCGCGCCAATAAAGGGAGGGGAAGGGTGTAGATGTTCCTAGCCTAGATGGCGCAAGCTACCGCCGGATACAAAGGTCAACACCATCCATCCATCCAGGCTTATTTGACGTGTCGCGAACAGGGACGCGGACTTGTATGTTACCAGCGTATTGGTATGTACGGTGTGCACCATGTAAGGAAAAAAGTGCGGGTATAAACACAAAACAAGAACAACAATGCCGCATACGAATCAAACACCTCTTTAGAAAGACAACAAACAAGGAACGCACGTCCTCACACACGTCAGAAAACTCCATATAGACTCGATCTAAGCGAGGAAAATTTGTACCTTACGATACGAGCATTTTCCCATGCACAAAAGAGACGGCGAATGATCAGGAGAAAAAAAAAGAAAAGAAGAAAAGTGCAATCGAGAGAACGTGAACACAGGAACGAAGTCACGGCATAAAGAAATCAGAGCAGCGCGCGACGGATGGCCTTGCGGGGATCGGCGGACGTGGCCTCACACCGTATATCTGGGGTATATGCATGCACGGCTGGTTTGCGGGGCTCACGTGCTGCAGGCTGCAACCCGGCGAGGCGCACCTGTGCTCGCTGTTCCCGTATACACGCACGAGTGTAGTGTGTCGTGTACCACGTGATGCCTGATGCCTCTGCAAGGCGGCGAGAACGAACGCTTCCCCGTTTGTCTCTTCCATACAATTGAATGACTCTCGCTGTTTTTCAAACTGCGTAGTGGGGTGGCGCTTCGCGGTCATCGATTGATGCTTTTGTTTGGTCGCTTCTGCCGAAAGATGGTCGTCAAAAATAAAACAAAATCGCGAGCGAAATCGTAGTACGTGAATCAAGCATAAAAAAAATTAACAAAAATGCGGGACAAAAAAAAATGAAATAAACACGCACGAAAATCAGAATAAATGCGCATCACATATCCGAAAAAGAAATAATACAACCCAGGTTATTTGAGACATGAAAATCGCGAATATGTTTTGAACAGTACCTATACACCAACTCATGTTTACAAACAAACCGGAGCGCCCCTAGCGGACGCCACCGGCGCCGCGCATGTGCGATGGGCAAGAACCTCGCCGTCGCCCATAAACACACCATTGAAATGCGATGTTGTCGGCGTCAGTGTGAGTCCCCCTGCCATTTTTCGCGTTCAAATTGTTGGTTCTATGTCTCCCTGGCGATGCCTGACTATCTTGAGCGGCGCCAGCGAAATTACCGAGGCTCGTTACACCGCAAAACGTCGCGTGAATAATGTGACATTAGGCGATTCATTCCGCGTGGACGCCGTAGAATCTACGCTAAAGCCTTATTCGCATGATGAGATTTCGCTCGGAATTTTCAGTCGCGACGCCGCTCGGGCTGCAAAAAGCGTGAACCGTAGCTGAGATGGTCGACGTCGATACTGAAAATCGCAAGCAGAATCGGATCAACTGAATTAGGCATAACAAGTCGGTGATGGTCACTGGTAACAATGATCAACATCTACTTGTATCTACTGTTTACATCGAGCCTGCTTACCAACCTTAAAATTTCAGTCTTTTGAGGCCTGCACTTACTTCTTATCGCAAGTACCGGGCCAACATTTGGTCTACGGACCGGCGTCGTCTAAGAGAGCAGACGACAAGCAGAAACGTTTGAAAGAGCAGACGACAGTTCGAACAATCAGGCGGCCGTTTGAACTTGAAGACGCACTGAACGTAGTCCGCAGGTGGTCCGCACAACTTGACGGTTTTCTGGCGTTCATGTTGGAACAAAACAAATAATTCTGATGACCACAAGTATCCGTGAATTCAACCCAAAGTGCTTCCCGCCCAAGCAATCGTTGTCCGACGGTGTCTGCTTTTCCCTTTTCACGGCACATATCCAGATTCTCGGACGAACCGAGCACGTGAAAACTGATCTTCAAACCTTTCTCGACACTTTTGGTAACGGCCCCAGTCACGGCGTTTTGACGAGAAGGCAGGTTTTTGTCTGGTTCCTTTCAAAACAACACAGGAATACACGTCTGGCATGGGGACTTCTGCCCACAGCCCCAGACCGGAAGTGCGACCGACGTGCCACCACCGCGCCGTGACGTCACGGAGATGAGTTCGTGTGTATACCTATATATGTAATTTGCGTGCAATTCATATAGGTGCGATACAATCCTCCGAAAATAGGACGTGAATCGGAACACGTAAAAATTGTTTCAAGCTATTTATTTATTTATTTAGAAACGAGAGAATTGTAGTGAAATTACAAATATGGTCTTGCTAAAAAACATGTTCGCAATTATCGTGCCGCAACTGCCCTGTTTTTTTAATTTTTTTATGGTGCTATTTTTTTTTTTACTTTCAATATGCGTCTGTTTTTTCAAATGGGTTATGGTGCAACCTTGCTGCGGTCATATTCGGTGTTCCAAAAGGAAAACACTGCATACGAACAAAAACATATGCGATGGAAACGCGTTCGAGTCGCGTTCGCGCTTGATGTTGCGCAGTGTCCATAGGCGAAAAGCGCGTCATATTTAACGATATAAGCATATTTCTATATTAGAGTCACTGAAAACTTTAAAAAAAAACAGGTACGTTTTTTTTTAAGTTATCAGTGACAATAATAATAGAAAAATAATAATAATATTAATAATAATGAACGGAAGAGAATATGCGATCTGCAGTGCCACCACACATACATATATAGAACATTTTGAGAAGCGTTGCGCGTAGATGGAAACATATATACGACAGACTAATAAACGACATTTGGAGCTGTCAACCGTACACGCACTGCGTACGTTTGTCCAAAACAAAAAAAAAGCGCCTTTAATTAAGGAAGTCAGAAAAAACCCGCCGTGCCTCCCTGAACAAGAAATTTACAGGCCTGCGTGTCACACAGGCCTGGAAAGCTTGTTCAGAGACACGGCGAATGATTTCGCACTTCCTTCATTAAAGTCGATTTCTTTTTCACAGCAAGAGCATAAGGAAGTGCTATATACGGTTTCCAAAAAATTCTACAAATACTTTTCTTTAAAAAAAATATGCGTTGAAAGCGGAGAGTGCTCTGTTTCTCGAGTTTCAAAATGGCAAAGCAGTGTATACTGCGTTTTCATTTTTTTTGCCGTAATCCGCGGTCACGCCGTCACGCTGCTAATGCATTATACAAAAGACAGTCAGCTTATATTCATCCTTGTATGACCATCCACGTCACACTGGTCGCACAAAAAACTGTTTGCCAACACGTCCGAAGCGTACATTTGTGTAAGGCAAACACGCGCTTCCAACATGTTTTTCGATGCATGTTCGTAGATAATTCTTTCGTCACGTCTGCAGCACACTCCATGTATTTTGTGTGACGTGCGAACAATGTGAGTGCAGATTTATTACAGTTTTATATACAGCATGCAAAGTAACGCTTCTATAAGGGACTTTAGACGGCCCGCAAAGATCGGTTTCTCCGTGTATCGCGATGTATTTAGGTGGAAGCAGGCGGTGAAAGTTTATGTGAAAAAAGACAAACGAAAAACCTAGGTGAAAAGAAAAATTTCGACAATTTACACCATCATTTCGCAAACGACGCACGCGTAGAGAGAAGTGCCGCCGACAGATGGCGTGCATCGCGTCGAGGGAGCGCGGGCCCCTTCGTGTTGATAGCAGACGGTCTCGCAAAAGAACCCGAATCGGCCGGCACTCCTCGAAGAGAAGTACTCCATCTGCCGGCAGCACTTCTTCTACGCGTTTATTATTTTACTTTTTCACTTCTTTCTACGTGTGCATGGTCTGCAAAGTGGAAACGTAAATTTGCCAAAACAGTTTTTTTTTTTTTGACGAGGTAAGTTTATTAATTTATCTTTTACTGTAAACTTTCACCATCTGCTCGCACCTCTGTGGTAAATTGCAGCGAGATACGTCGAGAAATCGACTTTTGTAGGCCGTTTAAATTGCCTTAGAAGCGTTAGTTTATACGCTGTGTTACAGAAAGAAACCGAGAAAGACTAATTTTGGTGAGTATAATTCTATTGGGGTAGCAGGAGATCGAGGAGTAGCGCTCCCTAGTGGCCGCCTCTGGAACTAACGCTGTGGGGCGAACAAACCTTCCGACCGATGTCCCGATGTCATTAGTGCACCCGCTGCCATGGAGAGGACGGCACAAGGCTCATGAAATGTATGTAACACTATTCTTTTCTATTAAACGCATCTGGATAGAAGTAATCTAGTTCCCTCTTGCGTTCAATGTCACCGAGATTTTCTTGAAAGGCAAAACAAGCACATGTATGGTCACGCGCGAGGGTGCCGGGCCAGCCGCGTCGTGTTGGCCGCGCACGCTGGATCGTGCGTGGTCGGCGCAGCGTCCATATCTTTTTTTTTTTTTTTTTTTGGGGGGGGGGATTCTATTGAAACACGCACTTCACTTTTCAGTTACCCTGTCTCTCGCGACAATCGTAGACACCATAGGCGAAAGCAACCGATGTAGCATTGAAGGAGAAAATGTGCTCAACTGCGATCATGTCATTTTTTGCGCAACGGTGCACCAGAGTCGACGATCGAAGCTTTCTACCGACAGAAAACCAATGAAAACTCATACCCGATTTAAAAGTATGCTTCAAGCACTGCGGTACACTCAGCATGTGCGCACCATATCGCACTAAACTAATATGCAGCGAGCGCAGAAACGATCCGACGATACGCTAGGCAAGTGCTGCAGCGTCGGCGTTGTTTGCCACACAGCGATTGTTTGTGGTGATGACGATGATAATGAAACTGCGCCCTCTATAGCTAGATTTCCTCCTGGCCAATAGGGCACTAGAGTTCGAATCTCGACTGTCTAATCGCATATATATGGGTGTTTTCATCTCAAATCGGGCAGGCTAAAACGGTATAATTTTTAATTTTAACGAAAAAAATATATGTATTGGGGAAATTGCTCAAATGAGGGAAGGCGCAAACCGCATGTTCCTCAGATTTTTTGTTCTCGAGTTACGAAGCGTAGAAGCCGCAGTGGCAAAAACTAGTGTTTTTGCCTGCCGTTGCAGGTCTGCGTGTTTGACACCCCTCTGCTGGCGCTAGCGTTCTTTCTACACCCTTTTAACTTTTTCCTCTCATTTAATGGGTACTATAAAGATACCCTGACGTATTCAAATATTTTTAGGAATTCGATTGTTTTATAAAAAAATGGCAAACTCGTCACTCCGGTCGCTTTTTGGTCAACTTTGACAGGTCGTTACTTTGTCTGTACTTAAGGTAAATTTTCTTTCTTTTGCTCTACAGAAAGCCCAAAGCAAGCCCATTATAGATATAATAATATCATTATCATCTGTTGACTAGCCGCTCCGCTACCCTCACGTAAACGTTGTAAGAAATAACGAATGTTGAAAGTTTAAAGTCGATTTTCTCAAAAACCCCATTTTTGTATATTTTTTTTATTCTTTTAGATATATTAGTCGACTACAAGAAAAAACAATCTAGAAATGTAATATTTTGGTTGTATGTCCGCTATTTGAGTCGCAATCGCGTGAAATGTGTGAACATTTGTTATTTTTAACAACGTATGCGTGAAAGTAGCGGAGCGGCTACTCGCCAGATCATAATGATATTACTATATGTACACTGGGCATGCTTAGGGCTTTCTATAGAGCTAAAGAAATTAAATGTACCTTAAGCACAGACAAAGTAATGACCTGTCAAAATTGACCAAAAACTACCTGAGTGACGAGCTTGACATTCGTTTTAGAAAACAATCATATTATTAAAAGTATTTGAATACGTCAAGGTACCTTTAGAGTGCCTATTAAACGAGGGGAAAAGTTGAAAGGAAGTAGAAAAAACACTTGATAAGGTTGAACAAAAGAGACGTTTGGCCGCGGTGGCCCTGGCGTAGACTATTGAAGACGAGGAGGACTTAAGTGAACCGAAAAGGGCATGCTGGATGAAGCCCTGGATGTGCAGGAAAGATCTTGGTCTGCATAGTCAACTCTTTTCGTCGCACAACAAAAGGTTCGTCTTCTTTGTCTTCAACAGTTGGCGGTCAACAGCCAGCTTGTTGCCAGACTTAGCGCTTCAATTATCCTAAAAACGCCGCGGTCCGCCGCCAAGGTCCGAGCGAGAAAAGTCGCTTGGCATTTCTCAAAAGCGCGGGGCGCGGACCGCCGGCGGACCTCGAAAACCGGTGGCGTAAGATCACGTGATGCGCGGCCCGCGGACCAAAACAGCAATTTGGTCCGTCGTGTGGATACACCTTTACGGGGCAGGCCAAAGCCTAGCGACACACGTCAACTATGTTGCTTGATCTGGCTTGATTTGTTCCTTTGCGCGGGTTGGTGCTGAATAAAGATGTTGGTTCCCGTAAAAGCGGTCCCGCTGCTGTGTGAATTGTGCAAACTTTATTATTGCAAGCGTGGTTTAATACCGAGAAGATACCTACGTATACACAGGTAAGAATTTGCGAGCCATTTGGCTGAAGGCAATCGGGTGTTATTCGCTTCGAAAAGCAAGTAGCTCTCATGTTTTGCAGTGCACTTGGCCTGCCAGAGCGAATATATTTACGTCGCGTTTTAATTTCGCGTCAAGACGCTCACTCACCTCGCTCGCCAATGCAACGAGAAAAAAAATGACAAGAACAGTAAAGCTGGAAGGACTGCATTTTTATTTTATATCTTTTTTAGTCCTCTCCGCCGTTTATTTCCGCATATCCATAGAAGCTGACAGACGCTTGTATTGAACCGTGGCTCGTACATGACTGAACGCGAGAACGCCGCTTTCGTGGTCGCGTCTTCTGAGCGTTGCAGCAGTTTTGAGACTGGGACTAAATAGCAGACGGTCGGAGGCGAAAACGGACGCAAGCACGCAGCTTTCGTGTCCGCGTCTCACGAGCATTGCAGACGATGATAGTCGATGGTGAAATAGCAGATGATGCTAGAAGCTTTCGCGCGTCTGCTTGCGCGACTAGCAGGCGGTGTCAGACGCCAGAGTGGCCGCACCGGATGTCGCGAAAGGGAGGCACTAGGCTTGCTAGCAAATTCAGCCGAGCAACCAAGGAAATCCAGTAGTAATGGGCGGGTCCACTGACCTGTGGGCGGGGCTTAGAGAGCGCCGTGACTTCAACCTAAATTGCGTCTAGCAACGTAAATATTGCGCGATTTTGTTTTATATCGTGGGAATATAACAAAAAGTTGGCGACGCGTATTGCAGCACCCCCGTGACGTCATGTCGCGGTGGAGCTGCGGTTGATTCCGCACGTTGTACCGCGTATCGCAGCACCACGGCGACGTCCGGTCGCGGCGGCAGAGCTGATGATCAGTGTTGCCATCTCTCTCTAGCAAATAGTTTCGGTTTTGCCGTAGGCGCTCGAAATTAAACTTTGAGCCTTGATATTTACAAAACTACACGTAACATCAATTTAAAAACAAAAAAAAACTTGTAACTGACTGACACTGACTGAGCTCAAAACAGCGGTAATCCCGAATTTGAAAATATTCACCGGAGCAGCCCTGTAAAATAACTTTTCAGTGTGCATAATATCTACAAGACAAAAAAAAAAGTTAATTTACTACCAGTCTTTTTGTTTTGTTTTTTGTTTTGCTTTTTAGTGTAGTTTACGGAGGAAGTCTGAGGAGGCTCAAAATATGAAAGTTTCGCGCATTGTTCACACGCCGCGCGAAGTAGCTCTTACACAAGATTTGGTTGTCGGACGACGAAGCGATGCTTCTAGCGTTTGAAGTGTCTACGTCTCGATAAGATAACAAATATCTAATTTAAAATGCGCCTACATGCATCTTAATTCTCTTCATAAATGTGGAAATTATTAATTCCCCACAAAAACCTACAAAGCTAAAAATCAGTGCCACAACCAAAACTGCTTTGTTTGTTTGTTTTATTTTTCTCAGGTCTAAACATTTCTAGCCTTGCCATTAGCCGAGCATCCACCGTAGTTTCCTGCGATTGGCTCTCCCAATCCCAAGTGCTTTGTGTCGAAGTAAGCGCTGCGGATTTCACAGAGTATAGTGTGCAGCAATACTCCATTGGGATCAACCTGAATTCTCTTGTCGCTTGTTTCCTGTTCTATCCTTTCCTTTTCTTCTTTTTTCTTTTGTTTCCGGAACTGACAGTGCACAGAATCTCAAACTCGCACATCACGGAAACCGCGAGGAAAGAAAGCACGCAAAAGGTCAGGCAGTGGTGGTGGTGGCGGGATTAATGACGACTCTGCGCCGCCTGTGAAACGGGATAGTCCGCTTGAGAGTTATACGGCGGACCGTAGAACACCCTACGAGCCATCGGAGCCAATCCAAAGGAGGGTTAGTGTCACGTGACCTTCGAGAGAGAGGAGGAGAAGTGGAGTCACGTGATACGGTCGCAGCACTGGACTGGCTGGGACGGCTAGTGGCGCCCGCTGCGGTGGTATCGTGAAGTGGAACGGGGTATAGCTAGCGCGCCGAAAATGCAGAGGTCGCGCGCGGAAAGTGAGATGGAATGAGTGATGACGTGCTGTTCGGACAAGCTTCCTCTCCGCGCTTCGCTCGCCGCGCATACCGAAGCGGTAATTGATGCGTGTTCCGGTTTTTGGTGGCCCCGCGTGTTTCGCTTTGGACCTCGGAGCCGAAAGGCGGGGTCCGTGAAGCATGGTCGGTGAAATCTTCTACTAAAGATAATATACACCGTCTACACTTTTGAGGGCACAGCTGTACGTAACGCGTTACAGGTAATGTGTTACTTGTATCTATAGATCAACACGCGGCCCTGACGTCACGCAGCTTGGTGGCGCTGTCGACGGCACGGCGCATGCGCAGTGCCCATGCACACCTGGTGTGGGCAAACACGGACTTGCTTGTAAACAGCGTGTCGGTCTATCGTCCGCTGCAACTCCAGAAAGTAGGGCGAGGGCAAGGATGGCCGGGGAGGAGGAAGAAGACGGAACGCTAAAGAAAGAAGGAGGTTTCCCCCTCTCCTCTCCAGCGTTCCGTCTGCTTTCTCCTCCCCGGCCTTCCCTTCCCTCGCCCTACCTTCTTGAGTTGCAACGGACTATAGTTAATTTTTTTTTTGTATCAAAGTAACGACCTAGAGTTACAATTTCTTGAGAGAAGGGACGAGTAACATATTTTCGTTAGTTTTTGATGGAGTAGCGAGTAACGGTATTTAGTTCTTTCTGGAGGGCGTAACGTACACAACGCAAGTACCCAACCTAGTTTTCTCCGCCCAACTCGAACCTGTAAGTTTCACGACGCGAAAATGCCAGATAGACCATACAATTTCTTTTTAATGTGTACGATATATGTTAGTAAGCCACGATTATCCCCGAATGAACGCGTTAAAAATCAAGGAGTTTATCAAGACGACAAATATTGGAAGTCGGCTTCATACAAAACGACACATTCCGAGTAAAGGGAAAATAATTCGTTTCCTTCAAGCTGAGGTAACGCGTTTCTTATGAACCACAGTAGCGAGTAACGTATACTCAGTTACTTTTTTATTGAGTAACGAGTTTAGTTCCTTTTATCTGAGTAACACGAACCTTGTCCGCTTGAGGGTGTAAACGGGTCTGTCCCAGGGGACTTTTCGAGGGTTCCCCAGAGTCCTCGGCATTCGCGCCGGTGAACACCTCTGTGGTATTGGTAACCGGTTTCTCTTAACCTAATGGTATTCCTAACACCCTAAAGCCACAGTCGCCCTGCATCGAACGTTGTACAAAGGACACGGAGTTTATCCGCAGACACTTTATCTGCGTACACCGGTGTAAATGAGTCTGTCCCAGGGGACTTTTGGAGGGTTCCCCATAGTCCTCGGCATTCGCGCCGGTGAACACCTCTGTGGTATTAGTAACCGGTTTCTCTTAACCTAAGGGTGTTTCCTAACACCCTAAAGCCATGATCGCCCTGCATCGAACGTTGTACAAAGGACACGGAGTTTATCCGCAGACACGTTATCTGCGTACACCGGTGTAAATGAGTCTGTCCCAGGGGACTTTTGGAGAGTTCCCCATAGTCCTCGGCATTCGCGCCGGTGAACACCTCTGTGGTATTAGTAACCGGTTTCTCTTAACCTAAGGGTGTTTCCTAACACCCTAAAGCCACAGATCGCCCTGTATCGAACGTTGTACGAAGGACACGGAGTTTGTCCGCAGACACGTTTTCTGCGTACACCGGTGTAAATGAGTCTGTCCCAGGGGACTTTTGGAGGGTTCCCCATAGTCCTCGGCATTCGCGCCGGTGAACACCTCTGTGGTATTAGTAACCGGTTTCTCTTAACCTAAGGGTGTTTCCTAACACCCTAAAGCCACAGTCGCCCTGCATCGAACGTTGTACAAAGGACACGGGTTTATCCGCAGACACGTTTTCTGCGTACACCGGTGTAAATGAGTCTGTCCCAGGGGACTTTTGGAGGGTTCCCCATAGTCCTCGGCATTCGCGCCGGTGAACACCTCTGTGGTATTAGTAACCGGTTTCTCTTAACCTAAGGGTGTTTCCTAACACCCTAAAGCCACAGTCGCCCTGCATCGAACGTTGTACAAAGGACACTGAGTTTATCCGCAGACACGTTATCTGCGTACACCGGTGTAAATGAGTCTGTCCCAGGGGACTTTTGGAGGGTTCCCCATAGTCCTCGGCATTCGCGCCGGTGAACACCTCTGTGGTATTAGTAACCGGTTTCTCTTAACCTAAGGGTGTTTCCTAACACCCTAAAGCCACAGTCGCCCTGCATCGAACGTTGTACAAAGGACACGGAGTTTATCCGCAGACACGTTTTCTGCGTACACCGGTGTAAATGAGTCTGTCCCAGGGGACTTTTGGAGGGTTCTCCATAGTCCTCGGCATTCGCGCCGGTGAACACCTCTGTGGTATTAGTAACCGGTTTCTCTTAACCTAAGGGTGTTTCCTAACACCCTAAAGCCACAGTCGCCCTGCATCGAACGTTGTACGAAGGACACTGAGTTTGTTCGCAGACACGTTATCTGCGTACACCGGTGTAAATAAGTCTGTCCCAGGGGACTTTTGGAGGGTACACCAGAGCCCTCGGCATTCCAAGAGTGCCGGTGAACACCCCTGTGATATTATAGCAACCGGTTCCTCTTAAGGATGTTCGCTAACACCCTAAAGCCACAGCCGCCCTGCATCGTACATCGTACAAAGGGTCACAGAATTTCTCCGCGGACATGATGGCAGAATTAACTGCGTACAGGCCTCAGGCATGCTCCAACTTCAGAGCATGTCCATTTAACACATATGTAAACTTAGAACATGCCTCAGACATGTGTCTGCAGACTGACTTTTGTAGGATGTATGGGCAGTTTACTGTACAACACCGAAGACAGGGAAAAGCTGGGGAACCCTAGTATTCCAAAAACCCGAAGCAAAAAAAAAAAAAAAAAAGATGATGATAATAATAACAATAAAGGGGATGGGGGGAGAAATTTAGACGTCTGCGTTCAGAAAGCGTAAAAGTCTGATATATGGCCTTTGAGGTGTATAGGTGATGCCGGTTCACGCTGCAGGTGAGAAATTAAGCCAATGTAAAACGTCTACTGCTTGCCCCGGGTTTTTTTATGAGCGCCACGCAGTAGTGATTACACGAGCGCACACCGGTACAATGCTCATCCAGATGCGACTTCGGAAAAGTCTATGAAAAAAGGAAAACTGATCGTCCACATAAATTAAGTTAAAAAAAGAAAGAGCTGCAATATGTAAGGGAGCGAACCAGCTGGTGTTAGTTAAACCTAGTGAACAGTTACTGCGGGTTTAGTTCACGAGGTTGAAAAAGAGGTACACTTTACGTTAACTATCAGGCACGTAATTAACTTTTTTTCCTAATTTTCTAACACAATCTTTTTTTCTGTACTTTCTGCATCCTACAAACATTGAATGCGAGGGAATAAACAAAGTACTCCCTTTGTATTTCAAATATATGACTCGACACGCGGTATAGTCTAGGTTTTCTTATGGTCAAATCACCTCATTTATTGTAGCATTAAAGAGGATGTATAAGAGGAGGTGTGATGGCTGCACCACCTGTCTAGATCATTTTTTTTTACCGAAGACTTTGGTCAAAAATGCTTTGGGCAGGTCGTGGAGCTTTATATGAATCAGGCGTTACAGAGGCGATGGAACAGACTGGAAGACGCGGGCTATCAAGATGCTTTTAAGAGTGAACCAGGCACTAAAAAAACCAGAGAGCCGTTCCACCGTATTTTTATGACGTCTCACACAACTTGAAGGCGTCTCCGAAAAGGTTCGGTGTTGACACGGTTTTCACTTCGGACTTCGAGTTGAGTAAACTGACACCCTTTCAAAGCGGCCACAGTGGATGTCGAGAAAAGCACCACGGCGAAAATTCGGTATCTTGCGAAAGTGGGTTAGTATATGAGATACAGGTGACTTGTGGGTTTAATTGTGTAGGGACAGACGTCAAGATGTATTAATGATAGACTGACCGAGCACGAACGTAACGTGAAGAACAAATTGTCGAATTCGGAATTAGCTACACATAGTCAAGAATGTGACAATTCTACGGTTAAGGGGTCAAAAACACAAGTGACTTGCAGAAAATACAATACGTAAAACGCGTCGTAAAAAAAAAGTAAAAAAAAACGGTTCGGATAAATATTTTGGGCAATTGCATCAATCAAGCTTCAATGCAACTCGGAAACCAGTCTAAAATGTTTCTGAAATTGCAACTGAAATTGTGTGAAGAGTGTTGTTCATGCTTTTTCGATGGTTCGATGTCTCTGTTTTGAATCTAAAAACACAATCCAACTTTTTGTGTGTTTTTTTTTGTGTGTGTGGGCTTGCGACGTCCGTATGCGGTGAACACGGCGATCTCAAGTGACATTGTTCTTCTCTTCGTTTGCGTACACATGTCAGAGAGTTTACGTGTGCAACTGTTATGGTCGGGTCCCCACCTGGACCTGCTCTTATTGTTTTATGCATTGTTGTGTTCGGAACGAAGTGGCTTAGAAATCAGGTCACCTTGAGAACAAAGTTTGTTTGCTTGTACATATATATACATATAGTAGTTGTGACGTTGTGGATGATACATTTTGTTGGCTGAGTTTGAGACGCTGTGGTGTCACCTTTCTTCTGTCCCTTCTAATTTATCAAGTTCCTCCCAAGTCGCAGGGTTGAAACATTATGATTAATACGCGCCAGCTCGCCTGAACTTTGACCATTTCTTTTTTTCATTTGTGATCGATGTGTTGCGAGCGAGCGCGCGAGCGCAACCACAATGACAAGGATGAAAAAAAAAAAAGAAGAAAAGACACGAAGCACTACATTTCCGCGTATTTGAAACGCAATCCAATAGAGCCCAAAAAAGAAAATTGAAAGAATTAAAAAAAAAAAAGACAACTTGTGCGGAGCAAGCGATGTCGGAATGCGCGCGCGCCGTATACGATCGCGGAAACGACGCGCCACGACCGCGTCCGTCCGTCCTGCCGGCACGAAGTCGCGGCGCTTCTGGTGGGGGTCACACCTCCTAGCACGACACCAAAACAACCCGCAGCGCGACGCATTTATCTCCCCAGCTCCAGATCAGCCGCGGGCATTGCACACTGACCCGAGCTGCCCTCCGGAATAAACAGATAAAAACCGGGGTGCCATAAAATACCGATACAACCGGACAACGAGCCCGAGATATTATTGTTTTTCTTCGTCGTCGTGGGGTACAGCCAGCCTACCTCAGAAATTTCCCAGCCTGCGCTGCGTTCGTTTTTCCCGGGTGGAGGGGGCTGGCTCGCTCGCTCGCTCGCTTGGATCGGCTCGTCGAATCGCCGGGATCCCCGCCGGCGGTCAAGGCATGGCGTACGCCGGCGCTGTTTTCACACACACACACTCGCACACACACACACCCTCCCTCGCGCGCGGACCAGCGAGTACGCACGGCACACGAGCACGGGGTCACACACGGCGAACGGCACGCACCACGCAACACCAGCACTCAACGCACGGCGCTTGCACGGCAAACGCCAGCCGATTTTTGACGCTCTTCATACCGCCGGAGCCGACGATCGCCACCCGACGCGCCTCCCTCCTTACCCTCACCCTCGCCCCTCGCCGTTACGGATTGTTACGGGGTGAAGTTGAGTGGGGGCGTAGCTATCGACCGGACGTGACGTTTCGCCCGGTGCTTCCGGTCTTGTGCCGCCATCTTTTGGCCGTAGGGGCAGTTTGATCGTGGCGGGCCTGGCGGGCTGGTTCAAATCGTTGATCGAGGCGCCTCGGACGGTTGAACTTGTCGAATCGCGGCTGGTGGATAAAACATTGGATAGGCCACGTCACTGAACGATTGGACACGTCCGCTACGTCATAGTTCAGCAGGGCACTCAGACGTTCGAGCTCGAGATCAAGTGCAATGAGTGCTAGTGTCGAAACGAAAACGAACCGGAGTCGAACCGAACCTGAACCGAACGGAATCGGAACCGGAAGCTAACCGTTATTTTTTGCTGCAAAGGGGGTTGAACCGAACCGAAATCGTCCCTGCCATCTGGGACTGAACCGGAGCTGAACCGGAAAAAATTATCAGTAATAGGTTCAAAAGCGCATGAGGCTTTTTTGTTTTTCGTTTTTCGTTTTGTAATAGCTGGAGCGAGGGGGATGTTTCCTCCTCTCCTCTCCAGCTATCCATCTGCTTACTCCTTCCCAGCCTTCCTTTATTTGAGGATAAAAAGTAAGATGTATATGTATGCATATCGGCATATTGGACAAGGATAAGGATACTGGACAAGGTTAAAAAAGCAAGATGTATATGCATATCGGCATATTGGATAAAGATAAAGATATTGGATAAGCATAAGAAAGCAAGATGGTTATGCATATCGGCATTTTGGATAAGGATAAGGAAGTATTGAATAAGGATAAAGATGGATATGCATATTGGCATATTGGGAGACGTGAACAGCTATAAAAGAATCTTTACTTTCCAAACTTTGATCGTTTGGTAACATACTATATGAGGTCGCGCTGCAGCACTATGCCGTTAGCCGCCGTTTGGCCGACAATTACAATCTAGGTGTACGAAAAGCCAAACGACAATCGTACGGAAATAGGAACTCGAAGATACATAGGCTGTCCACATTGTATCGCTGTAAAGAGAAACAAAAAATCAACGCCTGCACAAAAATAATAACTAACTAATAATAATAATAATAATAATAATAATAATAATAATAATAATAATAATAATAATAATAATAATAATAATAATAATAATAATAATAATAATAATAATATTTATTCACAAACATTCAAAACACAATACAAGAAACTGGTCTGCCCAAGCCAAGTGAGGCTTGAAGGGCAAGGCTCAGCAAGTCGCGCGGCGCAATGAGAAAAAAAAAAGGATAAAAGAAAAGGTCGGAAGGTAACAGAACAACCAATACTAGTATAAATATAAAGAAACACTCATACGGCGATACTACAGTGATATATTTGTCAACATTTTTTTCAACTTTCTCCTCGTGTTCGCATTGAAGATGTCCTCGGGAAGCTTGTTGAAAATAAAAGGCACATAATATGAGCGCACTCTTTTCCCATAGCGCGTAAAACATTGGGGGGTCACAAATCGCGCAGTATGACGAAGACTTCTACAAGGGACGAAAGGGCGCTTAAATTCGTTAGACCAAAAATGGCGGAGTACGACACTTTGCACAAAAAGGGAAGAGAAATTTGGCAATCTTAAAAACGTGAAGATATCTTCTTCAGATGAGGTCACCGAATTGTACCCAACGCTCTTTAATAAACCCTTCAAAATACGATCGACTTTGATGTGCCACAGCTCGGAGCAGTTCGCAAATATTGTAATTCCATATCTAAGAATGCTGTAGCCAAGGGCGTGCGCAACAGATTTCCTTATAGCAAACGGCATATAGGTTCTATTATTAAAAAGAATACAACTAACGCTTCGAAGTTTCCCACACACGTAAGATAAATGTGAATTCCACGACATGTCGGAGTCAAAAAACACTCCTAAATACTTTACACAATCAACATACTCTAACATAGTGCATACGCAATTGGCACACCCTGACCTATGTAAAGGAAACGACAACTCATGGTCCACCCTCTTTAGAGGATTTCTGAAGCAGATTAATTTTGTTTTTGTTGTGTTCACTGTAATTAAATTTTCTGCGAACCAATCCATGACTCGCGCGGAGTCATGGCTCAGCATACGAACGGCTTGATCGTACTTTAGATGACGAGAGAGAAGGACAGTGTCGTCAGCGTACTGAAAGATGATGCAACTCGATACTCTTGATGAAATGTCGTTGACATACAAATTAAAAAGTAAAGGTGACAAAGCGGATCCCTGCGGGACGCCAGCTTTTATTTCTACACGCGTGCTTGTAAAGTTTCCTACAGATACCATCTGAGAGCGACTAGAAAAAAATTTTCAAGTATGCTAAAGAATGGACTCGCGGAAGCCGAAATTGTACAATTTCCGAAGAAGGACTCTGTGGCTCACAGTTTCAAACGCTTTGCTACGTCTATGAACAATAATAATAATAATAATAATAATTTTTATTGAATTAGTATTTAGGTAATGTAGTTTACCAATTGTGAAATTTCAAGGCTCCCTTCTAGTGAAAAAAGAGAACCAACAAAGTTGTTAGGGTAAATACGGCGTACGTGTTCGCAGGTAAACGAGTTAGTGATTTTCGTAACTTGTGTTGGCTGTGTCACGCAATATACTATGTTCTTGTTTATTCTAAATGCGAGAGCATTTCTTTAGCCTGCTCACCAGCTTGGACATCCCCTCCTTTTCATGGTGTTCGCAGTATTGTTAAATAAATAATAAAAACATCTCTCTCGATAGGCACGGCGAGCAGACAACGAAGTGTGTCACCTGCGCGCGCTGTGTCTATCGGGAGATTGCGCCATGAATTACAACCATCGCTAACTCGGTCGTCCGCGAACACGCATACGTTATTGACCCTGGTAAGACTGCTGTTGTCATTTTTCACGCTAAGGGAGTACTTAAAATTTCACAGAATGCATCACCTAAAAGAACATTCGATGAAAGAGCTTTTATGTGCATGTGCAGGCGCAGATTTTTCATTCTCGTTTTACAGCTCTAAAATTCATTTTACCACATATAGTTCACTGTACACCATATATATGTATATTTTAACAAACAAGAACAAGCAGCACATAGAGGAGAGTTTCAGAAAGTGCCCTGAGATCTCCGTTGGCGCCACCACCCTTCAATCCTTTCTGTCATATTCTGTCGTTTTGTCTCCCAGTTTTTGCGGCCGGTTCTGGCGTCGAGACCGCAGATTTTCCTCTTATAGGAGGCTATTGTTTTAAGAATTTCAAATCCACGTAGAAAGAATGATGCGTAAAATATTATAAAAACCTAAACGCTGATCGAAGTGCTCTATTGTACGACCACTCCTCAAGGTGGAAGTAGAAAGAATTCGGTAATTATAGGCCTATCTCAATTATGCCAGTAATTGCTCATATCACGGAAACCTTTTATGAAACAAATAATGAGCTCTTTTTATGACGGGTTTCTTTTAATATCCAAATCGCAGTATGGGTTTAAAAATAGTATCACTGAAGTGCTCGAGGATTTTAACGACGTTGTTAACAAATCATTAGATGATAAAAAGATTGCCTTAGTTGTATTTTGGACCGAGCAAAAGACACAATTGATCATTCAAACATGTTTAGGAAAATAGAAGCGATGAGACTTAGAGCACCACTTTTAATGTGATTTTATTAACTATTCCTCAGATAGATTGCAATCTGTAAAAGTAAATATTGTGTTGAGTAAACCAGTATAAATAAATTACGGAGCACCATAAGGATCATCGCAAGCCCCTCTGTTGTTTATTATTTATATCAATTACTTGGGAGAGCTAAAACTAAATTCTTTGATTTTTTAATATGCGGATGACACAGCGCTGATACTCTCACAACAGGACTATGAGAAAGTGCGATTATTTCAGGACGATGTAGAAACGATACAAAACTGGTTCGCAGATAAATTATTTATTAACTGTATAAACAAAGCTAATGTGTCTCAGAAAGCTGCACAAACAAAATGCTCTATATCAATGTTTGTTTTTAAATCAGGATCGTAATAAGAGCATTGCTGTCAAGATAAATTATGAAGCCGACGCTACAAGCGCGAGCTCCAGGCTTTCATCGTCCCTGCCAAGCACGTGCGTTTGTGCAGTGCAAGTACTGTTCAGGGCCCCATAATCGCGCTTGTAACATCGGCTGTGTCTGGACTTAAGCTGAAACAAAGTATAAAGCCCGGTTCACACAGTTGCGTTTGACTGCGTTTGACTGCGTTGCGGCAGCGAGACACCAGGACATCCCTGCTTCTTATATCGCGTGCCAAGAAGATTCCTTGAATCGGATTCCACGCTTCATACGAAGCACAGATGTGCCGGTGACTCGCTTTCGGTTCTCGCCGCAACGCAGTCAAACGCACTCAAGCGCAAGTGTCTGAACCGGCCTTAATGCGGAGCATTTAGGATTTATGTTTTGACGAGCATATAACCTGGGAAAAACACGTGGATTGCTTTAAAAAAACATTTAGAGTTATTTCAACACACACACGCAATCACACACACACGCAATCACACACACACACACACACACACACACACACACACACACACACACACACACACACACACACACACACACACACACACACACACACACACACACACACACACACACACACACACACACACACACATACATACATACATGGTATATATACACAGGGCGTTTTTTTAAGATTTACAGATCTGTTTTAAAAAAAGCCATGAAAGTTACACTTATGCGGTTTGTGCAGGTGAGTTATACGTCCAGGGGGACATTATGTGGGTGGCTAATCTTTGCGATAAGTCGGCTATTTAATTGCAATTCGTTAATTAACTTTTTAATTAGTGAAAATACACATATGGTTCCAATTAGAAACTTATTGAGCGTCATCGAAAACCACTAAATCAACTCTTTTTAGAGCGACTTGAAGCTCGTGGCAAACTCGAGGGCGCACCAAAGTTACCACTCGTGAAGCAGGCGCAAAGCTAGCAGTGGCGGAACGCGGATGATAAGATTATCATCGCGTTCCGCCACTGTTAGCTTTGCGCCTGCTTCACGAGTGGTAACCTTGGCGCGCCCCCAAGTTTCCCACTTCAAAATCAAACAAATATGTAAAGCTTAAAAAAAAGCGCTTAGTATATATAGTATATATACAGGGTGTTTCACGAAAGGTGGACAAATTGGATATTGCAAAAACTACGCGTCGCAACAAAGAAAGGCTTTTGTTGTTTTGGTCCTGGGCCAGGGGCCTAGTTAGGAAAATTATTAAAGTCCGGGATACTTAGGTTGTTAATTATTTTCGCGTAATTAACTTTTTTAATATTGTGTTTAAGATCACGGTTTCAATTAGAAAATTGCTCGGCATCATCGAAAAACACTAAATCAACAAATTCCAGATCGATAGAAGGAACGCGCAGCATTTTACGGCGTTCTGAAAAACCGCACAAATTCGACGGGTTTTTAAGTTTCGGTTTGCTATCGGAGCGCATCTCAACCCCGACGGCACCGCGCCCCCGTGGAGAAATAGTGCAACCAACCTCTGCTGCGTCGCGCGATGACAGCGCAGCAGAGGTTGGTTGCACTATTTCTCCACGGGGGCGCGGTGCCGTCGGGGTTGAGATGCGCTCCGATAGCAAACCGAAACTTAAAAATCCGTCGAATTTGTGCGGTTTTTCAGAACGCCGTAAAATGCTGCGCGTGTCTTCTATCGTTCTGGAATTTGTTGATTTAGTGTTTTTGATGATGCTGAGCAATTTTCTAATTGAAACCATCCCCTTAAACTCAGTATTTAAAACATTAATTACGCAAAAATAATTAACTACTTAATTATCCCGGACTTTAATAATTTTCATAAATAGGCCCCTGGCTCAGGACCAAAACGACACAAGCCTTTTTTTGTTGCGACGCGTAGTTTTCGCAATATCGAATTTGTCCACCTTTCGTGAAACACCCTGTATATACAGCACATATATGTATCCAAGCGCGCGAGGGCACATAGACGAATCACTTCGGCGTGCCAAGCAAACTGTGATTACGTCACGAGACCAGCGAAACTTGCTTTCGACGGGTTGTGCCTTTTCCCTGCAGTGTTGCGCTTTCGTAAAATTGTCCACGTGTTCTCAAAGTCAATTTTCACTGTTCACACAAGGTTTTAAAACACTTCTTCGGCGAATGACGACGAACGAGTAAAAAATGTGTCTGCAGGACGCTGCCGCCCAGCCTCTGCAACCATCCAAAAAGACGACTTTGCGACATGCAAGATGGCCGTCCGGCGGCCGCACTCGCGGATCGGAGTTTGACGCTCCGGTTTACTAAACGGACAGGAGCACCACCGGAGACTGACACTCGAGCGCGCTCTTCGTGCAGTGCACCGCGTATTTCTCGGAGCGCGAGTTAAGGCCCGTTCACACTCTTGTGACCTCTTAAAACTGGGTTCCTTAAAACCTCTTACAACGACGAACGAGTAAAAAATGTGTCCTGCAGGACGCTGCCGCCCAGCCTCTGCAACCATCCAAAAAGACGACTTTTCGACATGCGGAGATGGCCGTCCGGCGGCCGCACTCGGCCGTCCGGCGGCCGCATTGGCGCTCCTGTCCGTTTGCTCAACGGACAGGAGCACCACGAAGACTGACACTCGAGCGCGCTCTTCGTGCAGTGCACCGCGTATTTCTCGGAGCGCGAGTTAAGGCCCGTTCACACTCTTGTGACCTCTTAAAACTGGGTTCCTTAAAACCTCTTACAACGAGAGGACACACTGGCTGCCATCTGTTGGGTAGCAGTGTAAACTTGGCGGTCCGGCATATTTTCTATTTCTCTCGCGCATTATTCTTTCTTTCTTGGCACGAAAAACTTTTGTGAACGTTATAAACGAGCCTTTCTTATAGGTATTACGCACATTTGACCTCGGAAATACCGCAAAACCTTCGCTCTTGTGAAATGCAGTTCCAGGGTCACCGCATAGATGGCGCCAGTGTGTTCTCTCGTCCCAAGAAATTTTAAGAGGGTTTAACAAGTCCCGTCTCTCTCGGTCGTACTCGGTTGCAAGAGTGTGAACGGGCCTTTACTTCTTCGCGCCAGAGCCGTTTCGCGCTTCGTGACGCCACGCCCACAAACAAGATGGCTGCTCTGACCGAAACGTTGTCGAGACTGTTGTGTTTCTAAGGTCATGGAGTAATCGTAGTCGTTACGAATAAACCTTTAGTACACATAGAACAACTACTATTTACAATCAGGGTGATTCCGGTATCGGCAGACGGCAGCGTTCGGCTGGCTCGCTG
This sequence comes from Ixodes ricinus, assembly GCA_037355805.1. Classification (NCBI taxonomy): domain Eukaryota; kingdom Metazoa; phylum Arthropoda; class Arachnida; order Ixodida; family Ixodidae; genus Ixodes; species Ixodes ricinus. The sequence continues at coordinate 72,930 of JAZHYW010006872.1, forward strand.
GCTCACGTCAGTCAGCTCGAGCTCGCTTCTTCCTCGTCGTTCCGTGTGTCTACTCTTGGGCACAACACTCCCTCAGACTAATCAAGGTCCGTACCGAGACACCGGCTTGCGTGCTCTCGAAGGGTACCGGCGTTCCGCTCTTTCAGACGTTATTCGGGCACCTGGAGATGAGACAGTTGCTTTAAAATCTGGTTTCCCACGTTCCGCTGATTTAGTTTCCTCCTGTTCGGGAATGAACAGAGTATCTGACTCGGATTCCCCGGTGCCTGCAACTTGGTTTGGTCGGCGAAGAAGTTGGTTGAGGTGTCGTTTCCAAACTCCGTTCGGCACCTTGACTTTGTAGTGCGCTCTCCCAAGACACTTCAGAATTGTGCCTGGAATCCAACTTCTCTTTGCATTTCGGTAGTCTCGCACCAAGACACCGTCTCCTTCTTCAAACTTTCTTTTTGGTTCTTTCTGAGCTTGAACCTCCGATAACGTCTCTGGGTGAAGGAGATCCAGTCTTGTTCTAAGTCTTCGCTTGAACAACAGTTCTGATGGTGCGAAACCAGTGGATGTGTGTGGTGTGCAACGATAAGCCATCAGAACTCGGGAAAGCTTCGTTTGTAATGACCCTTCGGTCTGTTCCCGCAGTCCTTGCTTGAGCACTTGTACTGCTCGTTCAGCTGCACCATTCGTTGCAGGATGAAATGGAGCACAAAACTTGTGTTGAATTCCATTTCCCCTCAGAAATTCTTCGAAAACTTCAGAATGAAAGGGTGGTCCATTGTCCGAGACAATAGTTCGCGGTAGTCCATGCTGTGCGAACAACTTCCGCAACACTTCCACGACTTTCTCCGCAATTGTGCTCGACATTATTTCCACTTCTAGCCACTTAGAAAAGGCGTCGGTGACAACTAGAAACTTTGCCCCTAGGAACGGGCCAGCAAAATCGATGTGCAGTCTTTCCCAGGGTTGTTCGGGTGTCGGTCAGTGGAAATACTCTTGAACTGGTTCGTTCCGAAATTTCTGACACAGAGAACACTCTTCGACTGTTCTTACAATGTCATTGTCAATGTTGGGCCACCAAGCATGCAGTCTTGCCAGACTCTTCATGCGCACAATGCCGTCATGTACGGCATGAAGCTCGTGCAGTACTCTTCCTCGGCATGCTTCTGGAATAACAACTCTTCGGCCCCACAATAAGCATTCTTCCTCCACCGTAAGTTCCAACTTCCTCTTGAAGTATGCTTCCATATCTGGACTTACGTTCTCAGGCCATCCGGTCTGAGTGAATTTCAGTGCCTTGCTGTACAGTTGGTCTTTCTCTCCTGCCACCTGCAGAGACTTCGTGTCTACTGGACACAGGTCTAGCTGTCCCAAGTAGAAACTTGTGGCATAGTCATTCACCTTTTCTCCTTGTCCATCAATTGGCAGGCGAGATAGGGCATCTGCGTTAAGATTGTCTTCTGATTTCTTGCAGACCATTGTATATTGATATGCTGACAGAAGCATTGCCCAACGTTGCAATCTTGCAGCTGCTATTGTTGGAATGCCTTTCTTGGGTCCAAGGATGGTTGCCAACGGCTTGTTGTCGGTTACCAAGATGAAGTTACGTCCATATATTTAGTCATAGAATCTCTTCACTCCAAAGACTATCGCTAGAGCTTCCTTCTCTAGTTGAGCATAGTTCTCCTCTGCTCGAGCAAGTGTCCTTGACGCATAAGCAATAGGACGTTCTGTCTTGTCCGGGTACACGTGCGCTAACACGGCTCCAACTCCAACTGGGGAAGCGTCGCAAGACAAAATCAGTGGTAGCTCTGGATCATAGTGAGCCAACACTGGGGCTCTGCTCAAAATTCCTTTGAGTTCCTGGAATCTCCTGTCGCACTCTGGTGACCAGTTCCACGGCACGTCTTCGTGCAGCAGAAGCGTGAGCGGCTTTAGTATCGTAGACAACTTGGGCACGAAACGTACGTAGTAGTTTACAAGTCCCAGGAACGATCGTAGCTCGCTCACATTCTTGGGAACAGGTGCGTCCTGTACAGCCTGGACCTTTTTGCTCATTGTGCTTATTCCAGAACCGCTAACTGTATGTCCCAGGTAGTCCACCTTGTCTTGCATGAACAGGCACTTCTTTTTCGCTAGCCGAAGTCCACGATCCTTCATGCGCGTTAGTACTTCGTGCAGTCTCTCTAAGTGCGTTGTATCGTCCTCTGCAGTTACCAAAACGTCGTCCAGGAACACGCAGACACCTGGAATCCCTCCCAATAGTATCTCCATTTGTTTCTGGAAGATAGCGGGGGCGGAGGCGATCCCATAAGGTAGACGCTTGTATCTGTAAAGTCCCCTATGCGTATGTATGGTGACATACTGGCGAGACTTCTCATTCAACACCAGTTGCTCGTAGGCGTGTCTTAAATCCAACTTTGTGAACTTCTGCCCACCGTTCAAAGTCGTGAACAAGTCAGTGGCTGTTGGCAGAGTGTACTGGTCCACTTCAAGTTGGGGATTTACCGTGAGCTTGTAGTCGCCACAGATCCGGACCTCTTTTTCTCCTTTTGGAATGTTGACTGTAGGCGTTGCCCACTCACTGTAGTTTATTGGCTCGATGACGTCTCTTTTTATCATGTCATCTAACTGTGCTTCGATCAGATGCTGGAGTGCATAGGGAACTTTCCGGCTTTTCATGAACTTTGGTTGGGCGTCTGGCTTCAGCTGCAGATTGACTTCAACTCCTTTGAAGTACCCTAGTTCCTCTTTGAAAAGTTCGTGACACTCGGCCAGGATGCCTTCTAAGCAATGTGCATCTTTAACAGTATTCACCTGGAGTGCTGGCATCCATGTCTCGTCCAGGACTTGTATCCAATTTCTTCCCAACAGTGGTGGCACCTCTGCATTCACCACGACTAGTGGCAGCGTCCAGGTCTTCTGGTTGCTTGTGACATGAACATCCGCAGTACCACAGACGTTCAAGCTTTGTCCTGAGCAAGTGCGAAGCTTGGTCCTGAAAGGCTCCAGCGTGCGAATCTTCAGTTTTCCTTGCAGTCGCTTTGGAATCACTGTCACCGTAGCTCCGGTGTCCACCTCCATCTCCAGGGTCACATCATCAATAAAGACGCTTTTCTTGAGGGGTGATACAGTCAGTAATTCCGCGTTTGTCCGCAGGACTAAATATTCTTCCGCTTTCTCTTCTTCTTTCAGCTGTTGCACCGCTCCCTTTCCTTTCTTGGCTGGTCCCTTGCGTTTGCCTTTTCTCTATGCTGATTTGACGTTTTCCTCCTTTTTGTTGCACGCTGCTGTTTTTGCAGGCTTTCCGCAGGTGACCCTTTTGTCCACATGCGTCACAGTCGTAGCCTTTATAGCGGCAATGTTGAGGAGTGTGGTTGGTTTTGAGACAACGCCAGCAGGCAGCGCTTGTGCTTGCCAGTTGTTTCACTTCGTCTTCAGCGGTGGCGCGTGCATCCTTGAGAATTTTCATTTGATCCTCAGCCGCTTCCAATCCCGCTACCAATTCCACAGCTCGCGTCAGAGTCAGATTTTCTATTGTTAGGCACTGCTTCTGGGCCATCGTGTGATTGAGACCACAAACAAATCGGTCGCGCAGTTGCTCCTCGAGTTTGTCTCCAAATTGGCATGTCTCGATCCGCCAGCCGTCTTAGTTCTGCCAGATACGTGGTTGAGGGTTCACCTGATCTTTGATCCCGCTTCCCAAATTTGAAGCGTTCGGCTATCACTAACCGCTTTGGCGAGTAGAATCGACTTAGGAGTTGCACGAGCTCTTCATAAGTCCTCTTGCTCGGTTGCTCAAGAGACGACAGATCGCGGAGTCTGGAGTAAGTTTTCTGTCCGATGGCAGTGATCAAAACAGAAACTTTCATCCGATCGGTCTTGATTTGATCTTTTTGCAACTCGAAATACTCTTGAAGGCGTTCCTCGTACTCGTCCCAGCTTGTCCCTTCCTCATAAGGTCCAATCGAACGCGATAGGTCGTCCATGATGCACAGTACCAGTTCGGTCGATTCTTGCCCTGGTAGATCAGGTCTAGGTTGACTGCTCGTCGCCACTTTGTTGTGTTTCTAAGGTCATGGAGTAATCGTAGTCGTTACGAATAAACCTTTAGTACACATAGAACAACTACTATTTACAATCAGGGTGATTCCGGTATCGGCAGACGGCAGCGTTCGGCTGGCTCGCTGGCTCGCGTCAGTCAGCTCGAGCTCGCTTCTTCCTCGTCGTCCCGTGTGTCTACTCTTGGGCACAACAGAGACGAAGGGCACTCTGCCGCTTTTCAGTTGAATAGTGCTTAAGACAGCAGTTAAAAGCGATTTGATTTGAAAAGCAAGACAGCAATTAGCGTTCGGGAAAAGGTTTGTTTGTACATCAAGCCTGAAAACGAATTCATCTATCACACGGTAGCGTGCCGCACAGCAACAGAAAAGTTGTCAAGATGAGAAAACATTCATACCGCTGCCCTTTTTAGAATGCACAGCGAGTAAAGATGCTTGGACTGAAAAGCCGAAACATCAGTTAGCGTTTCGGAAATGCTTGTTCATGCATCTTGCCTGAACACGAATTGACGTGCTACCGTGTTGTGTCGGAATCGGCGTTGCACATCGACGGGTTCCGTCTCACGCTGAAAGACGGAACCACGGAACATCTGACAAGTCGTTTCCTGCGTCAACAAGCGGGTTCAAGAATGTTGCCTTTCATTTAAATCTGAACAGCATGCATGGTCAATAAATAGATCGGTCGAGGTAACTTTCCGCATATGTGCTCGAAGCGAGTCTTCAAACCTTTCATGAATATTAAAACATTCGTAAAAACTTCCTTACATCACAGACTTTTTTTTACAGTGGAGCTGTTAAGGGTTAGTTTCCGCAGGATCGTGTCCGGTACCAAACAAATGTCGACACAACACTCTGGTTGCCGAAAACGCTCATAGATGGCGATAGCTATCCAGAGTGTTGTGTTTACCGGTTGTCTGCTTGCCGCCGTCGCTCATAAATCACGGCAACCTTTCCAGCCTCGTCAACCAGACAACATGGTTGCTGCCGTCACTCATAGATGGCGGCAACATTTTTTCGGAGGAAGAAAAGCGGGAACGGAACGAGCGGTGATGTCCGCAGCAGCGCGAATGGTTCCGCAACCGCCGCGAGGCCGCTATCGCCTGAAGTTCCGATGCGTCGAGCGCCTCAGTTTCCCTTGCGAAAGAACAGCAAATCCCTCGCCTGGAAAGCCACCGCCGAAAACAGAAGCTGCAGCTCCGCTGCTCTTCTTTCTTCACCAAAATGGAAAGGCTGAAAGTCTTTTTTTTTTATTTACACTCTGCTGTTTCACAACGGCCTTAATTAATTTATCTTCGAAATACGTTCGGCTTCTGCCAACCGTATCCATGAGATGCCGGGTTCGTCATAACGTCATAACTGTGCGGTCGGAACTGGCTCATGCGGCTTGTCAATAGTTTCGGTATGTCGCGCTCCTCTACGCTATGCTCCGTTTAGTTGCTGCGTTCGGAGTATGAAACTCGGAGCGCCGGAGTAGGAGTAAAGGCCCGTTCACATATATGCAACCGAGTAAGACCGAGAGAGGCCAGACCGGTTTTTAAGCCTTTGCGACGTCTTAGGACAGGATGCGTTGCAGCGGAGCTGGTCCTAAGACGTCGCAAGAGGCTTAAAAACCGGTCTGGTCTCTCTCGGTCTTACTCGGTTCAATATGCGTGAACGGCGCTTAAAGGGCGGTGCAACAATTTTATGATTCAAATAATTTGCATCTCGTCATTTTTACGTTGTTTATCGTGTCCCGGAGGATAGAGAAAACACCTCCTTTATTAAAAATGTCGCGATTCCGCTGCATAATCGCAAAGCAAAAGTCGAGCTTTTTCCCCCACCTGCAGCCCCAAGTGGCAGCCGAAGGAACTACGGCGAGAAGATTACGCGACCTCGGTCGGCTCACGCGAAACAACTCACCGCTCGCGACACAAACTGCAGCCGGGAAACAAGTTCGCCGGTGCAAAGAAGACGAAAGTTCCGAAAAAGGAAAGTCCCCACTGCGGGACCCAAAGTCCAGGGAAAAGTTCAAACGAAGTCCGAAGACTCACCGACGTCTTGAATCCGACGAACGACGAAAGCTTCACGTGCCCGGCGTGGTGGACTGGTTGCTCGGCGGCCGTAAGCTGCAGCATAACGCCCGCTAATGTCAGCAGAGAGAGGGAGAGGAAGCGTCCTCCGAGATAGCACACGGGAAGCTACACGGCACTCCGAATGACGTCACTGGGAGTGCGGCCAGGTGTGACCCTGAAGACTGGGAGTGAGTTGAGGGGTGCCCGAAATGCCAATATTTTTTTTTTTTTCGCAACAACTAGGACACGCAGGCAAAATCGGTTTTCTGTTCTTTACTTCACAAGTGTCAGAGGGCAACTTCCACAAATGTTTGACCTAAGTCCGAAAATCGTTGCACCCCTCCTTTAAAGCGACAAGTCCTCCTTTTCCGCCCTCCCCCACTCGCTCCTATCGTCAGCTAGAGCACGGTCCGACATGTTCTTCCTAGTTCTTCCTAAGTCTCCCACCAAGGCTATGTTCGAAATCTTCCAAGTTACTCCGACGGGTCATGTCGCGCGACAATCCAGATAGAACAACGCTGGACGTAGGTAGGTTTTCGGACGTCAAGGTACCAAACCATTATCCGAGAGTGAGGTCGAGTCAAATCCGCCATGTTCTTTCTAACCAGAAACGGAACGCGGGCGCAGACCAATGGGAGAGCGCGCCGGCACATCAATTGCTGTCGTTACTATACTTCGTTTCAGCTTGGGTCCAGACGCAGCCGATGCTGCGAGCGCGAGCGTGTGGCCCTGAACAGTGCTTGCATTGCACGAGCGCGCGTGCTTGGCAGGGACGCTGAAAGCCCCGGAGCTCGCGCTTGTAGCATCGCCTGCGTCTGGACCCAAGCTGAAACGAAGTATAGCGTAAACCGAGGGACTGCAAGCGCCACCGAACGGACACATCGCAAAAAGGCGTCAGGCATTTTCCGAATCTTGTCAACTGACCTGAATCAAGAACGTTGGAACGCGGATAGGTCTTAGAACGCCAAGGTACAAAACCCTTACCCTGGAGATGGAGTAAATTTTGGAACACTGCTCGGATGACATCTGACGTCTGATATTTTACTCAGATGACTGTAAGATAATAATAATAACAATAATAATAATAATAATAATAATAATCATCATACTAATAATAATAATCTTTAATTGCTCACGAGAGCCGTGGCACCGCAGAAAGGCAACAGCCCGTACCATGGAGGCCCGCGGTACCTCGTCTAGTGATGATGATTATGTGATAAAGTAATATATAAGATGCAAGTGATGGTGATTATGATATGATAAGTGCGTTAGGCCTATACTCCTTCACAACTTTTCTTGACATTTCCGGGGAGAGGAGGAGAGCCCCGCGCACAGCTTTATTCAGCGCTCAAAGTGGGAGAAGGAACGCGGGTCCTGTACCTCCCATCCACTGCATTGCAAGAAAAGTGATCACATACTTTTGACCACCATGTTAGAGGAGGAGAGGGAAGCTGCTTTTGTAAGAATTTTGAGTGACGGGTTAATCTTCTATAATCTTCTGGGAGGAGAATAGCGACGCCTGTGCAAATCCGGGAGGCACAAAGGAGGGTCCTGATAAGAGGGGAGCTCCTTCTTCCCCTCTTCTCTGGTGGTCATCGGAGCGCTCTTTGAATGACATCACGTGCAACCCATAAGCTTTCTTTGCGGTGGTGGTCTTCGCTGGGCTTCCATGCACTCTATGAAAAAATGGAGGAAAAAAATAGCAACGACGCATTTTCCTTTCCCAGGTTTCGCTATGCAACTTTGCACAGCCGTCAATTTCACCCCAAAACATGCACGTAGTAATTTTTTTTCTAATTATTTTATTAAAGGTTTATGATGTGTACACATAATATTAAATAATAGAATAATATATTTCTATGCAAAATCATTTACGAAACACGTAAAATAAACACGTTTTAGAGACACGTTCACAAAGTATTTACCAACTAACTCCTTTATAAAAAAGACGCAAAATATAAGAAAATGATCATCTTTTGATGCATTTTATTTACAAACATACAAGAAGAATATGCTTAGCCTATAATTGTAGTTTTGTTATTAATGCAGAAACGCAGCTCATTTCTCCAAATGTTGCAAAATGGCACGCACAATATAAAGAAACACTTACTACTTTTTAACTGTTTACAGTGATTTGAACTAGTATGTGACGGCAATACATTGAAGTAACATAGGAAATCGACACCAAACCTTCACTTAAATTGAGCTAGCTTGTCATTGTTGTAGGTTCTTTGCCTCGCCACGTCAACTAAAAAAAAAAAAAACTTTTCTTTTTTGTTGCAATTGACAAATGTTATAGAGCAGTGCTGCTTCATCGTAGGGTAGCGTCCATGTTCTGGAAATGCTGAGAAACCGGAACTCAAGATACTTGACGCTACAAAGATGGCCGCGTGCACAGTGCTGCCAGATGGTCTATTCCCCCTGATTGCAACGTCATTGAAGATGGCAAGATTTCTGCAACTAGCCAAGGCACGCCGCCAACATTTCGGGTTCGAATTCAGCTTCCTTATGTACCTTCTCATCCAGATGTTCAACTCATCCCTCCTCAAATAGTCACGCAACCTGGAGGTGTACAGAAAGCAAACACGACGAAATGCCTCACATTTCAAAAGAGCTGGTTCGGCACATTTTCATGGCTCCATTACGCTATACCCAAGTTTCAATGGGTCGTCTGCTACTACTGTGCAGCAGCTGGACAACAGGAATTCTTGAAGCCATCAAGATAGCCAGCTCCAGACGCATTCACTGTTGCTGGGTTCACAAACTGGAAAAAGGCAAAAGGAAAATTTGCCAAACATGAAAATTCAGAAGGGCATAAGAACGCCGTTTTTCAACACAGCAGCCTTCAATCGACGTCGGTCCGTGACCAAATCAGCACACAGGCTGGAAAGCAGCAGAAAGCGGCGAGGCGCTGCCTTAAGAATATTTTGCAGGCGTCTAAGTACCTCCTGCGCCAGGGTTTGCCATTTCGAGGTATTCAGACAAAGAAGAAAACTTTTAACAGTATCTCATGTAACGCGAAGAAGACAATGAAGAGTTCACTACCTGGATGAAGCGAAACGCGACGTACACATCTCCACTGCTTCCAAACGAGATAAATGGTTGCTTAGGGAAGGCTGTCCATTCCAACAACAAACTGCGCCATCATCGTAGATGGCACGCGGGATGTGGCTGGTGTTGAGCAGGAGTGCATATGCGTCCGTTATGTGGACGAGAACCTCAGACCTGCAGTTGAAGTTTTTCTATGGCTCTTTACCCCGCCGAATACAAAGGGAACCACGATTGCAGAACCCGTGGTGGATTTCTTGACTATATAGTTGGGGTTCCCCTCTCCGGTTGCCGGGCGCAGACTTGCGACGGGGCTGCCAACATGAGCGGGAAGTTTAGTGGATGCCAAGCGATTATAAAATCGCAAAGCCCACTTGATATTTACTTTCCCACAGTTCAAGCCTTGGAGATGCTGACGTCTCAAACTGCCGTCCAGAACTTCGAGATGCGCTCATGGCCGTTAGGGAATTGGGCGCGCTCTCAGAACGTTCTAGAAAGTTCAAGCAGATGTTTTGTGAAAGCTGGGTAAAAACATCAAACCCCTATGCTCAACGCGCATCTTTGGCAGAAGACCTGCGATATCTGCGGCGCTGGACGATCAAGAAGCCATAATTGCTTCCCTACGAAGAATATGATGAAAGAAGCACTGACTGAGCAGTCTGCTTAGATTGGTGGTATCCTACGCACCATTGAATCGGGAAACACGCACCTTCTGTTGGAAATTGCTTTGAGGGTGTTCTCAGTGCTTGAGGACCTAAACACATAACTACAAGGACGTTCGTCGACAGTTTAGGGAATGCTCCAGGGGTAGAGTCTGCCAAGCGCGAGTTGCGCCATCTGCGGTCTGAAGGAATGTTCGATGAACAGTTTGAATAGGTCGCCAAAGCTGCTGAGGATGGCAGTGTACATGCAGTGGAACCACCAAGATACAGACGGCGCCCCGCCAGGTATTCAAGAAAGGGAGCATCAGCGACCTTCCAGTTGAATCGACCCTTACGAAAATGGCATATGTGGACTTATATAAAAAAAAACAGATATGGTTGTATAGAAAATTGGGCATATCTTGCCATATCAAGCACATCAGTTTATATAAGGCTTATCTAGCTAGATCTGCCCAATTTGTTATATATCCATATTTGGGTCTGCCAGATAGGGGTATATGTGCCTCCCATATCAGGCCAGATACGTCCCAATCAGATAAGGCCACCTTTATATACAGGGTGGATTTGTTTTTATTCTTGCAGATTTGTTTTTTCTTTAAAGCCATCAAAGCTACACTTATGCGGTTTGTGCGAGTAAGTTATACACAGAGGGACATTATGTGGGTGGCCAATCTTTGCGATAAGTCAGCTAATTATTTGAAATTCACTACTTAACTTTTAAATTAGTGAAAATAAACATATGGTTCCAATTAGAAACTTGCTGAGCGTCGTCCAAAACCCGTACATCAGTCATTTTGAGAAAGACTTTTCATTACGTGAGAAGCGTATAGTGCACTAAAGTTACAACTCGTGGAGCAGGTACAAGGCTAGCGGTTTCGGTAAGGCGCCCGCGCAATTTTTACGTCTCTTATCTAGCCCCAGCCTTGTACCTGGTCCACGAGTGGTAACTTTAGCGCACCACTGCGCTTCACACGCGCTCAAAGTATTTCTAAAAATTACTGATTTAGGGGTTTTGGACGACACTCAGCAAGTTTCTAATTTAAACAATGTCTATTGTCAATAATTAAATGTTAATTAGTGATTTTAATTAATTAGCCGACTTATCGCAAAGATTAGCAAACCACATAATGTCCCCCTGGGCGTATAACTCACTCGCACAAACCGCATAAATGTAGCTTTCACGGCTTCTTTTAAAACAAATCTGCAAGAAAAAAAAAAAGCACCCGGTATGTTCTTGTCTTTTACAAATAACTACCAAAAGTGACTTCTCATCTGTATAAGAAAAATACCAATTGGATATTGAGCATGTACCAAATTTTATTAATTTTTACATGAGCTGCGCTTTATGCCAATCTTGATTTCGCTCAATTTGATTCCCAGGAAAGCAGGATCATCGACATTCGCTTAACGAATGTCGATGAAACGTTAATGTCGACGAAACGTGGGTCCATGAAACGTGTATCCACGAGAAGGTGGCCGTGGAACTTGTTATCACGAAACGCAGGGAGAATAAAGAAATCGGTATTCTACCTGCAGTTGTGACATGATTTTAGAATTTCGGAGAAATTATTCTCCCGGCTGCCAGGAGATAGACACGGCCTAATTCTAGAGCTAATCTGGAAGAGTACCTGTAGGAAAACGATCAATTGTCGCGAAGTAGGTTGCAGCGCACTTACGTTGACGATACGCGACTTGAAAGGTGTAATCCGAGATATATGTCGACACCGCCACAGCAGAACCACCACTCAAACAAAGAAACGAGAAGGAAAGTGTCCGTGAAGATTCAACACGATGTAGCACAAGCTGTCATTTGTAGAACCCAGTGTTGGGAAGTACTTTAAGTGCATTGTACTTAAGTACTACTTCAAGTAGGTTTAGGAAACTTGTACTTTACTTGAAGTACGTTCTCTGAGTATGTACTTGTGCTTTACCTAAAGTATATTTTTTCTGGTACTTTCCAAGGAAAGTACAATTCCCGACTTCAAAGTATGTTCCCAAAATTTGGTTTTGTTAAGGGGGGACACTGACTAGAGGTTGAACTTACTGAGCTACTACAAGTGATCGGAATGAAAATTTGCAGGGAGATTCAACTTCAGACGTAGGTGTACTTTTCAAACACTCAGCTCTCTAGGACAACTTTACATACCTGCGTCTGAAGATGTGTCACTCTTCGTTAAGAAATCTATGATATGCAAATGAAGCTATTAAGCACCATTTTAACTGCTTGAGTATAAAGTGGGGGATGTGGGACTTCGGGCTATGTAGTCTTTATAACTCAAATGTAAGTACTTCAGGAAGAGTGATTACCTCAAAATATAAGATGCATATCTGTCCTACGTCAATTTTTGAAAACAGTTTTTTCTCAATGAGGGCTTTAATGTAAAACAAATAAAGTAGATAGCCCGATTCCCCACTTAATTTCAGTTCGGAAACATTTTGATTGTTGTATCAGAATAATTTTACCTTCAAACGAAAGATTCCTTTGTAAGAAATTCGCAGCAAAAAGTGGAACGGAGAAAGATGCATTCAAACATTGAATTCCTTTACCTTGTTACTGCCTCACAATCTGTTGAAAATATTTTATATCAACGTAACTATTTGGCGCATAGTTATGAAATTTAGTATAAGGGTGTATAATTAGTTTTTAAAACTGAAAATCTCAAAATTGAAAAATGAATTTTTTCAAAATCTTTTGAAACTCAGGCCCATGTCCCTCCTTAAATTTGTATCACGAAACGATGCTTTTCAACTCCGAAGAAATACTGGGAGGGACATACTACTCTCACCGCAAACGTGAGCAGACGACGCATCGCTCCGTTTATTCTGGAGGCGGCTTTCCCGTAGCTTTTTGAACTCTCGCTACTTCTCGGTCGGTGAGCGCAAGCGAGTTGGTTTAAATATTGGGAGAGCAAAATTAGTTATAATGTAGCACCTGAGACTGTGGTGCGGAAAAATTAAACTTTCAAGTTGAAGAAAAAGACGACAGAGAACGTCACAATGTTTTGAGACATTCTCTTCTTTCTTTCCCTCGACTTGCGAGTTCCTTAATTTTTTCGCACCTAATCTCAGGTGTCACATTATGACTAATTATGACCAGCTCGCTTGCACACTCACTAAATTTTTGTATTAAAGAGAGGACACTCCTCTATGAGAGGATTGCTTGCGGAAGCTACGGGGCTGACGTCATGCGCTCTCCTAGTACATTTAACCCCCTTCGGTGCAACGAACCGGTGCAAGCGGCGCCAAATTCAGAAGCGAGACTTCTGAATTTGGCTCCTTTCATGAGAATAACTACTCTGTGGCAACTTGACTTTGTCAAATATTCACTGCTGTTTTTGCAAATAGGTCATGCAGCCCTGATTACCCCTGGGCAATGCGTACCACTTAAAAAATAACTGTATAGGGTAATGAAAGGGCATCATGGAAGATTGTATTAAAATACTTGTACTTTACTTTTGAAGTACATTGTATTTATAGTACTTTACTTCAAGTACATTTCACCCAGTGTACTTTCTACTTTACTTGAAGTACATCACGTCTCATTTACTTTGTTCTTTACTTGAAGTACCTTTTAGATGTACTTTACCCAACACTGGTAGAACCGAACACGAAACGCATCACAAAAAAATTATTGGGCTTCTTTGAAGAAATCGCTTGCCGAAGCAGAAATCCGCAGCAGCCACGCAGGGCGCAACACATGCCAAACTAGATCCGGCAGAACGCATTCCGAGATTGCCAACGGCTAATGCGTCATCCGTCAAACCACGTGACCACGCACCTTCTACCACGCTTTCAGCTTAGGTAGAGAGAAAAAACGAGAAAAGGAAAGCCCAAAACGGGAGTGCACAAACAAAAGGCTTATCTTATGGGGCATCAACGACCACAACGAGCGGTTTTGTCACTTCTACCCAAGGTTAATAGTGCAGTGAATGCTATGTGTGGCCTCGGGCTCCAGGCAGGTGCCGTGTTCTGCTTTATCACCAGCTTCTAGACTGTAGTCACGTGACCCTAACCGAAGACACGATTGGCCTAAAACATGTATAGCGTCTACCCTGCTGTCAATACCGAGTGAACATACAGCTCTATGAAGTCCAGCTTTTGAACTCCCAAGGAAGCTGTCCAGCTCGGAAGTGACCCAAAACGATGCGAGTTTGAAAATACTATGTTTTACGCTGTATAACCCACATTATAATTTTAAATGAAAAAATAAGCGCGACTATTATTTTTGCGCACGATGTCCATAAATAAATAGATAAATAAATATGTATTATATATTTTTACCAATAAATTTAAAATTATGTGTACACTGTTAGCTTCGCGTTTTTAAATTTCAAAACTTTTTTTCGAAAGAGTTACACATAAGACACCACGGACAGCACATCTTCTGACTTTCAACACACGATGAATCGCAGACGCTCGCAAACGGAAGGTTGCGATGCTGCACGAACGGTTTTTGAAAGATGCTGCGTGAGGGTACTCCGGGTGCAACGGCTTCGCAGCCGTTCGAAGGGAAAAAGGATTCGGGACGAAGAAGTAGCGTCTTGCATCTTCAGTAAGCTAACGGTTCGTGTTTCCCCGCTCAATTTAGCGGGGAAACATGAACAAAATTAGTTTCACTGCTAGATTTAGCGGGAAAATTGACGTCACGTGACATACATACCAATTCAGTTTCTCACTATATTTAGCGGGGCGGTTACACCGATGGCGACGCCGACACCGCTTAACTCGGAAACGGGTGCCTAAGAGCTGCGATCTAAAATCCATTATTTGATTAACTCGCTCTCGATCTTATGCACTTCGTCATATTGTCACACGTCAAACATACAACCAAATTTCCTTTATCTTTCAATCTTCAAAATCCGCAATCGATTAATTGGTCCAAATATCTGGAATGACTTCACTTTAAGGATGTTGTCAACAATAGTTAACCAATTACATGAGACTTATGCAATATAGATCAATGAACTAGTGTCTTGACGAGTACATATGACTTATTGCTTGCACGACCGAAACGGGCCCATATATCATTATCAGGGGCTATATTTGCACGCGTATATGGCGATATATGGCCGTACTTACGCACTTATATGGCCACATCTGGCAGTATTTGCCCCAGTGGCGTCACGAGGGTCAGCGGCACCGGGGCGGTAGCCCGCCGCGACCCCCCCCCCGCTCTGCGCGTGGCCCGCCGCGACACCCCCGAGCCCTGCACCCGGGGCGGTCGGCCCCCCCCCCCCCCTTGTGATGCCACTGATTTGCCCACTTATATGGCGGAAGATGGCCGTATCTGCTCCCATAAATGGCGGAACATGGCCATATCTGACTCCTTATATTATCACACATGGCCATATATAAAATATATCAGGGCCATTATCTGACATTTTCGTACGGGGAGAGCCTATTTTTAGCGTGTATTTTTTCAATAGTTGATGCACCACTGTTGGGCATTGAGAGATGCTTTAATCCAGACTCAGAAGGAATCATGAAAGGAGTGTTCTTTTGAACACGCGATCGGAAGCAGATGTGGATGGAATAGGACAATACAAAGACAATACAAAGCCAAAAATGCTCATTATCTCACATCCAGACGGGTAATTCCATTCTCACGTTCAGACGCCAGAGCTACAACCAACCGTATTACTGCGGCTCTAGTAAACACCCTCTGGGCGAATCCATCATATCATTACAGACATCCTGATAGGATTGAGCCCTTTCTTACCTTTCGCCCTCCCCGGGGGCTCAAACGTCGGACAGAAACCGCTCTTCACCGAATACGACTGAACGTGGCCTCAACGAAATATTATCTAAATCTCACCGGTCAGCTGGACTCCTCCATCTGCGAGAGCTGTGACGCCGTAGAAACGCTGGAACACGTTCTTTGTCACTGCGCCCTCTACGCTGACCAAAGAAAGGAAATGATAAACTCCCTGGCACTTCACAACGGAGAACCGCTCACGCTCAATCATCTCCTGGGGCCATGGCCATCAGCATCGCAAGGAGTCAAGCCGACGAGCTCATTGATTCGTTTTCTCCAAGCGACCAAACTCGATTGAAACACTGTAGGACACGCTCCAAAAGTAACTCGACAGCCATCGTCGAAGCTATCTTTCTTTCTTTTTCTTTGTCTTTTTTGCCTCTTTCTCCCTTTCCCTTGTATGAAGTAGCAATCCTGCAAATTCCCGCGGGATAACCTCTTCATCTTTTCAATAAACATGTTTTTTTCTTTTTGTATAGTTTTGTCTCAAATAAAGGTATAAACAAACAAAACAAGCAAGCAAACAAGTTTCTTTTTTTCTTACACTGTTTTTATACGTTTGTCTTGTTTCTGGTGTGTCAATCTCATCTGCTGTTTCTTTTCTTGAGAACTTTTATACAATTATATAACGGCTCTCTGAGCCAATAAAGTATTATTATTTATTATTATTATTATTATATTATTATTGCTGAGTTCGGAACGTTGTTCGAGCAGATTTATACGTTGTGCACTGGAAATCGTTAACAATATTATAATAACGCTAAATGTGAACATGTGTGCATGTTTTATTTTTTTTGTTTCAGTATAGAGTTTTGATTTGTGTTCGAAATAAAATTCATATTTTCAATAAATCAAGATAGCTATCATGGCAAAGTTCGTGCCCCCCGCCCCCAATATTTTCCAATATTTACGTCACTGCCCCCTTGTTCCCCTTCTCCAGGGATTATTTTCGTCACTCAAATTGGACCTGTTTTGAAGAAGAAAAAAAAGAGGGGGGGGGGACCCGTTGCTCCGCCGCGCAGGGGATGTCTCTGGGGTTTGTAACGTTATTAATAATACAGTTAATAATAACATTAGTGAGTTTTAGTATTGCGTATACGAGCAAACGCAAGTGTTGTGCGGTTGCGTTAGCGTTGCCTGCTTTACGCTGCGCATGCGCGAAGTCGCCATGCGCCAATCCAGGGCCGCGGTTTGGTCTCCGCGCACGCGCAGTGTGGAACACGCAACGCTAACGCACAGGGCTTGAGTTCTCTCGTATACGCAATACTAAAACTCACTATTATAATAACTTTATACTGTAGCCTGTGCGGCTACGTCAGCTTTGACGTGACTTTGGCGTCAGCTTTGACCTGAACCAACGCCTCTGCCTGAACACGAAAATGATTTCAAATTGCGCGCCTAAAAAGCAAGCCAATCAGAGAATGTAGTCTTATTATAATTAAAGGTTAGGAAGAGCTAGATAAATAATTTTCTTTGTTATTATATGAAAGACACTCTAAAATAACTACTGAACTGATAACTCATTTGCAGCGTTATCGTTAGTTCCGTTCCTAAGCCTTATCCACTCAACACTGGTAAGTAATGCCAAGTTTAGAGGAGAACACAAATTCCAGTCAGCAACCTCAACAGTGATGGCGGCCGGAGCATCGGCGTTCAGTTTGTTGCGTTTGTAGGCCAGTTCAAATTTCGGTTGGCGTGCACGATGGACCTGACGCAAGTCGTTCACTCGGATTCCGACGACTCGGACGACGCCGATGCGGACGCCGACGAGGCAAGGAATTTACCGTTTACTCGCCGAATAATGCCATGCACGCGTTGAAGCGCTCGGAACGAAGCTGTGCATCGCGCGGTTTTTGATTTATTTCTGAAGACCCTTTCGCCGAATCGGCTGCCACTTACCGTGATAACACTTGCGCCTGCTCGGTTTCAGAGAAATCTTATATTCTTGCGTAGGTACTCTTTTAACCGAAGAAGCCGGACGTCGCAAAAAGCGAATAATCAGTGACGACAAATTTACGTTGCTCAGGTGAAGCGACAAGCTCTTTCCACAAACGAGTTTGCAAGACTTCTTGCCCGCAACTGTTCAGCAGGCCGTTTTTCGAGGCTATTTGGAAGACGAATCAATGGGGCTCGCGGTTCTGAGACTGCGTTCGGTGTCATTGATTCTAGAAAATCAGTTGTCAAACCACTGTTCGTACCAGTGGCATCACGAGGGTCAGCGGCACCCGAAGCGGTAGACCGCCGTGCACCCCCCCCCTCCCCCGAGAGTCGCGTGGCCCGCCGCAACACCCCCTGCGCGCCCCCCTCCCCTTGTGACGCCACTGGTTCGTACCGGCTGTCGAGAAGAGGGACGGGAGGAACTCCCCTCTCGCCGGGGCTCTCTTTTGTGTGTCCCAGACGTGCCCAGACGTCGCTATTCTCCCCCTAGAAGATTCTAGAGGATTACCCCTTCACTCAAAATTCCTACAAAAGCAGCTTCCTCTTTCTTCCGTGAGGGTGCGAAATGGAGGACGTGACGTCAGTGCAAAGCATGTAATATATAGAGTGTCCCAAGTCACCAGGCTTGATCTAAAGTGGACCGTAAAAATCGACGCCTGCAAGTAGCAATATTAACTTTTTCGTCGAAGGTGTATTTCACAGGTCGATTTTTTCTTGTCAAATTACAAAGCGTAGCTCTCTGTAAAATATGGGGCCAAAAAACTTGCCAGGGTCAACGGTGGACAGCGACGCAGATGACCAAGTCCAGTTGCGGAATGTGTTTGGCGCGCGTATTGATAGATGGCGTCGGGAGCAGCGTACGAAGGTGTAGCCAACGTTACTTGGTTACCTCAGTTGTGGAACTCCCGCAGAAGGGGTACTCCCTTCATTCACTTCAGTCCGCCTTTCGTCGTTCGAAGTGCCATCTAGATTTTCATTTACGAACTGTGTTTTTCATAGAGTACAGTGGAACACCTAGACGCTGTGCTTTGAAACGTACGTATTCCATAGAATACACTTCAGTTACCAAAGCAGCCTTCCGGCGCGTCGAACGACAGGAGGTAAGTCATGGTGAGTGAGGGGGTACTGCTTGTTCAAGCAGCGTCCACGAGCAGTTCCGTAACTGAGCTAATCTGATAACATTGGGTGTAGCCGACCAGCGAAAGAAAGCATACGACACGCAGACGAAATCCGTTGGCAGCAAAAGCGCCGTCGTTATGCAAATGCGTTTTTGTTTACTTTGAGTTTTGATTTTATTGTCCGCATTTATTTTTAAACCAAAGGTACATTACAAAAAGATTATGTTAATTTTAATAAACCACGGTGGTCGCGAGCAGTCTCGATAAGGAGGTAGCGCCATCTATCAACACGAGCGCCAAACACGCCCCGCCACTCCGACTTGGTTGTCTGCGTCGCTGCCCGCCCTTTACCCTGGCTAGTTTCTTGGCCCTATTTTTTACAGAAAGGAAGCTACGCTTTGTAATTTTGCAAGAAAAAACCGACCTGTGAAATACACCTTTGCGATTGCTACGTGCAGGCGTCGATTTTTACGGTCCATTTTAGATCGAGCCTGGTGACTTGGAACCACCCTATATATTAAAAATGCTAACGCTGTATTCGCCATGCCAAGCGTTATCCCGTAGGCCGTCGAAAACAACAACTTGTCGCTATGCGACGCTCACGAAATAGATGTGCAATCTCCTGCCAAACTCTGCAAAACAAATTTCCGCTCCTGGCTTGCGTCTCTGGTATGCGCCTCTGGATTTGTCTTTTGTTTAAGTAATTCGCACCTTTTGGTTTGGGGAATTTGGCATCCTAATTTGGTTAGGTAGGGAAGGAAAACAATGTTGCGGTCTCTTAACCGGTCAGATGTTGCTGTTTGTAGCTTGTCGTCTGATGACACAAACACTGAATGCAACATAATCTGAGAGGCATTTCTGTGACACCTCTTGCCTGACGTCAGCGATGCCTAACACTACCCGAAGAGTACCGAGGCATGTCTGTACCTCTTGCTCTGCCTCCCACAAAGATTGCTATTTTCCATGATAGATGGTTTTCTCCTATGCACTCACCTCTTTCCCAGTGTTTGTTCTGCTAAAATGGATAGGGGAGTGCTCTGTGGAAGGAGCTTGGTCTGCTTTTCGTAACCTGTGACAGTCTGTAGATGAAACAAGGTTCATTTAACCAAAATTTAATACATGCTGTCCGTTTGGGTATGGGCACCGTCAGCATTGAGCTAAACTCTCTTGCCGAATCAGTGCGTCTTGTGTGCGTCTTGATAAAAGCAAGAGTATTGGCGCTTTGTGGTAGCACAACAAAGGGATGTTTTATATGGTGCTGATTCAAAGTATCGTCGCTAAACCACCGTATGTTGAGAAATGGTTGCCTGTTGGGTGCACATGGCATTGTGGACAACATCGTAGAAAGGCGATGCTGAAACTTCAGATTGATTATTCTCCTCTCTTACCGACCCAAATTGAGTACCACATATGTCTTTATGTTGGACATGCATTTTAGATAGAACGTGAATCTCCATCCATGTAACAAGTATGGAAAAGCCTAAGCTATTCAAATTACGTAAAAAGTATGCTTAATTTACACAGTAGGCGTCGGGTCTTAGCGCACATCTACACTTTAGATTAAAAGTTACATTACTTCAACCTTGATTTTTAGTCAGATCCAGGATATGTTTGAACCCAAACTGACGTCATCTCAAATCCAAGCTGTATCTTCATTCTGAGTTTTGCCAAGTTTAGTTTCTCTTGACGCTGCCATGTCTTGCGACAGGGTTGAAACTTTATAAAAAATGAATCCAAACCTGTCTGCTAAGCTAACAATGGCCACTATACCTCGACAGCCGTTTCTAGTAATAGCGGTCACTGACATCAGTGACTTCAGGCGAAAGGCAGTGCAGTCACTGACATCAGTGTGACTTTGTGATTGCGCTTTGATTTCGTGTCATTTATGTACTATATTTGTGTGGTCTTCTACGACTGCCAGACAAGCCCAATGAGCTTTGCAGTCGTATTTGTTTGTACTTACAGCAATAAAAGTATTATTATTGTTATTATCCTTACCTGAGGCAAGCGATATTAGCGCAGGGATCTTCCACGACTTCATGTCCAGGTCGCGCTCTGTGATTTTACAGTTGTGGTCCTGGCTATTTATCATTTGCAATCGACCAGGTCGATGGTGCGTGTGAAGAGCATGATGGAAGTTTGTCGTCGTTGCACGCTGAACCGTAACATTGTCGAACTTGAATTTCTGACATTACCCTTAGTTCCATCAATGAAAGCAAGATAAATTCTACTAAAGACATCATAGTGAGCTCTTGTCCAATAGTGGTAGGCTGACCGCAGCGATGCTTTTGGTCCCGCACATCTCCAATAGATACTTTTCATGTTTATTAACGTGGGCCGTCTTTTGCGTCCCAAGCGACTTCAGTTGCCCCATTTGGGCGAGCTTGTTTAAGCCCTAATTTATAGGTCACTCAGGTGCCACAAAAACAATGAAGTTGGAGATTTTGCAAGTTCCTTCTGCTGCATTATTCAGCATATTATAGGCGATGGGTCTTGTTACGGTAGTATTAAAAAATACCAAACAAATCTCTCGCTAACTGATCCTTTGGCTAAGCAGCAGGTGAATTTGCGATAAAATATTTTATGGACGTTGCAGGTAGAGGTATTTAGGAGGATTGTTTGTCCTCCCATTTTGCCTGAAGTTCACGAGGATACCAAATGGAACAGTGCTGCCTGGTGGCATTTTCATGAATAAGGTCTATAAAAACATTGATGGGGAGTAGCCTGGTTGACTTCCTTCCATGAGAGTAGCCGTCCAGTAATACAATTGACCAATCTCACTGCCTAAGCATTTCACGCATACGTCATGCCGCCATAACTGTAGTCCACAGGAGGCAGGTGCCAGCGCACGATGCAGCTTGTGCTGTCTCGTGCTCTGCTTGCACAGACCTGCGGCAGGGTTGTTGCGCATGCAGAGACTATGGTTACCACGATGTGTGGCGACTGTGGAACTTTCTAGTGAGATTGGTCCATTAGCCTAGATTAAAGTCTGGTTTAATTTTTCTGTACTGTCTCTCCCTCTATTTCTCTTTCCTTCCATACACACTCTCAATATATTAATGACTAGGGCATTGTGAGCAACCAAATCCTGGCAAACAAGAATTGTGAGTGTAATTTTGGTTTAACTGTCGTTTAACAGCTGCCTTTGAAGGGTGCTAAAGTGTTGTTAAGAATGCCTGACAAACAAAACGAATGACTATATGTCGCTGAACGGCTGTCCTAGGATATTGATGATGATGACTGGGATGGCCTTTTGGGGCATTCACATTCACATTGATTGAAGCGGTGCATCCTTCACTAATTTATTGAGTTGTTCAGTTCTGTTTGCTAATGGCAAACAGAACTGTATGGTTATGTTGGTCGGCCATCAGTTGCTTTCATTCTGACAATCCCGAGACGAAAAAAATAAAAATAGGGACAGGTGCATTCTTTTTTTTCTTCGACTGGGGTTTGCCACAATAGAAGATCTTGGAACTAAAGCTCAAGTGCAGGCGAGCTGATTTAAGATTGACATGGTAACCCTGGAGCAAGGGAAGAAGGCACACACTAACATGGAACTCCAAACAAGACTAAGGTTTGATTACATAAAGATGTCCTAAACCCTTTCAGGGTCGGGTTTCTTTCACAAAAAACAAACCTTGGTGATTGCTTTTTTTTTTTTTCAAGGGGTAGTACAAAAAATAGTATGTGCAGGATTTCTTTTTTTTTTTTTAATTATTTAGCAGGAGCACGTACAGTGCTTGCAAGCTGTCCAGATTGAGAAGCATTGAATGAAAATATTGAGGGCAAAAAGTTAATCACATTTCTTTCATTTGGTTTTATTTTGGCACGTCTGCTTCCGCAACATTCCGGCAGTCTCAGACATACGGAGCCTCTCCGTCAGATGAGCACTCATCCTATAAATGAAATTCTGAAAAGTGTATCGGAAGAACCGCTGCTCCAATCGCCTCTACCATGAGTGGCCAACACCTATCCCATGCACGGAGTGCCTAGTTTTGAAACTATAAATATCCCCAGCAAAGCGAAACGGGATGTGAATGCAACATCTGTAGTTCCCCAAATACATAAGACAGTAGCTCCTCCTTGGGCGTGTGCAGTTTCGCGTTTAGGCGAGGACTTACAAATGTGCAATCGTCGCCGTACATGTATGGCGCCAACCGTCGAAGGGATAAATAGGACCGCAGCAAGCCGAAGTACTCCTTTCAAGTTAATATATCTAAACAATCTTTGATAAAAGGAGGAACTACCAATAAAAGAATAGAGACAACCAGAACACCAAGGACACTGTCCTTTTTTTCCCTTGATCCAGTGTTACTATGATAGAAGTTCCTTGCTTGCTTGTGTAATCACTCTTTTTGTCTGCACGGGTTTGTTTCTAAGCCTTGTTTGGAGCGCTCAGTCTATGTAAACCTTATTGTCCAGAGAGTTCACATTGCACAGGCTCGTATATGGTACACTCGTTGCTAACATGAACGCGTCTTTTCAACGAAGTGTCATAGCAGAGATGTGCCTAACGTATGCTTGATTGACTCACAGGTGCAGGCCGTCTTCAGAATTTTCTTGAGCGAGCTGCCTTGCAAGACCGAGACCTTCGTCCTCAAAAGCGGTTTGTGACACCTTTGCCAACCTCCCTGCAACTGTTCGGCTGGGTGTAGTGTAAAGCCAGGGCACTCCCAGGTTTGCCCTCACTTCGAAAGCGCGCAAAGGAAGCCAACGTCAGTACGGCGGTCATGCAAACGCATCGGTCGCGAAATACGAAGTGCCATTGTTGTTCTTTTTCTTGCGTCGTTCGGTTCCTTTGTCCTGTTTTGACAAACTACATGTACTCTGCGACGTGCTTTCTTTGTTTATGATGGGCCGGATGAACATCTGAATGTTTCGGGTTTGGACGGCGAAGTCGACAAGATTTCAATGACTAGCTTCGTGGAAAGCATACACTGACTGCCGGTGGTCAGGAGTAAGAGTACAAAGGACTTTCTGGTTTTAGCCCATGTGCTCTGTTAAACACCCGGTAGTAATGATGGCATGAATCTTGTTGAGACCCTGTAAAAAGACCTAATTTTTTTTGTTGCATTTCCTTAAAAAGTTGCGAGGAAGGGTTGACTTTTTGTCGCATCTGTTTGCCATATTGAAACACGTTATGTGGTCGGGAACTTTTCTTTCTTTAAACTAAGAAAAACTGTCAGCTGTTTATAAACTCCTTGACCCAGGACGGTCGTGCTTGAAAGCAAAATGTAAAAAAGGTTTAGATATATGACCAATTTTCGTTCAACTTTTGCTCTGGACGATCAGCTGAATTTCTACTAAGGGGCTTGAATGTCCATTAGGTTGATCAGTGTGAACTGGAATGGAAACATCTTTTGTTAAGTGTGCATTGCAGATGTGCACTGTATTTCATATTTACTGGTTTTATATATTCTTTCCATGCAAATAATTTCCAGCAAAAGAGAAGCTAGCAGTCTCTTGAATTCCGTCCCTTTTTGCGTGCTATTGTTTCAAACTACAACTGACCTTTGTATGATTTTTGGCAGGCCGGAACATTATTGGTCGCTCTCCGGGCTGTCAGATCGTCATCGACCATAAGGTAGCGTCTCTCGTGATGCAAGGAGCCACGAGCTCATTTAGTGTTTGCATCTTTGTGTTGTGTTTACGAGGGCTGTTTTTGTACAGGCGCTCTCAAAGGAACATGCGTGCATTGAGTTCAACAAGAACTACCTGTTCCTGCAAGACCTCGGGAGTACGAACAAGACAAAGATGGGCAAGGTATGTCTTCTTTGTTCGATCAGTTTCACCGTTCTGCTAGCTGGCATCTAACCGTAACGCATTTCACTTTTGACAGGCCACCCTCGTGCCCAATGTCCAGTACAAGCTCGAGTATGAAGAAGACATCTCTTTGGGGGGACTCAAGGCGCAAGTCTTGAAACATCTAGAGTCCGTAAGTCGAGACTCCTTTCGCATTGGCATGCTTGTGGCATTTAAAATAGACATTGTTCACAGAAGTGCATTCCCAGGAGGGAAGAGTTCTGTGTCAACCCGTTTTCTATCTCTATAATGCGCTCGTCACGTGCGCCTCAACATGGTGCTTCTAGGCTGCCGAAATGTTGAACAGTTAGGTTCTGCTTCTACAGACGATGGAACTGTTCTTGATACTGTAGAGGCCTGTTTACACATGCACCACAGCGCTATCTCGACGCCATTATACCCCACGTTACCTTGCGATGCACCGCACATTACACTCTATGCAATCGAAGCCAATCCAGTGCTGTGCAAGTGTCACGTAACCTTCTGGAGGGGCATAGCGACATGCAGGGCAGATAGTCTCGCGATACATTCGTTGCACTAGATTGGTTGGGGTGGCTTGTAGCGTCCGCTGCACTCCATCGTAAGGCGAAGCTGAATACAGTCAGCATTGGAAGTAGCACTGATCTTGCTGATGCAGCACTTTGTGCTATATTAGTGATACAGCGCTGATAAAATGCTGCATTTGTGCCAAGTTATGTCCAAATTAGTGCTGCATCAGCACTGTTTCTAGTGTTGGTATAGTGCTGCGAATGTACTGAAACGGCCTTAAAGGTTGACGAGCAGCCAGAGAGAAGGAAACTCTCCCTTTTTTCCATTCGAGAAAGAGGGAGACTTTCCTCCTTTCTTGGGAGCAGCTCAGAGACCCGCTCCTGTTGGAAGAGGAGGAGAGAAGAGTGCGAGAGAGAACGGAGAGGAGGAGACTGGGAACCGTTTTCTTCCCGACAGTAGATGATTCCGTAGGTCGGCCTCTGAAGTGTGTGCCTGGTTGTATCTTATATTCCTTAAAGTCTATCAAGGCAATTGTGGGGGCAAAGCTGAATTTGAGGAAAGATGCAAAGACAATATAAAAACTGTTTTGCTTTAGGTTGATAGGCTACTCTTTAGCGATTCTTTTGGCGCATCGCAGTGAAGTCGCCCTTGCGCGATTTTACGGTAGTGTCCCTTTAACCTGTCTCCGACTATAGGAAGGCAAACACGGGCAAAACACACGGTTTAATCCTACAACCAGTCCTTCCGAGAAATTATTTCTAGTTTTATGTCTGCCCACGTTTCTCTGTCACCTTTATTTTCCTGCACGTTCGTACCGAATTTGCTTTCGGCTACACGGAGTCTGAAGTGACCGCGTTCTGAAAATACAAAACCATAAAAGATAATTTTGCAGGTTCACAGTTTCCTAACTAGAAAAGAAAAAAATTTATTTCTTGGTTCTCAATGTTGCTGCATAAGCTAGCAACATTGACTCTTTTGCGCACCAACGTAGACAACGAGGGATTGTGTTTTGCGTGTTTAGAGCGTCTTGCAAGCTCGTCGACTTGCGACTTGACAAATGTCGTGCCACTCGACACCTGTGCGGGTTGTCCAAGAAAGCGAATGTATTGTTTGGCGGCGTCATTCTTTTGGAGCATTGTCGTAGAAGCGCTCCGACGCTGCCGGCTAGTGTAGCATTCAGCATTTATCGTGAGAGCAATGCTAGTATAAGGTCATTCTGAAACTGGTTTTGAAAGCCTCAGACTTAAAGCATTCGTAACATGCATGTGTTTTATGTAACCTGGAAGTTGTGTTTGCATTCCAAGAAGCAACCGGATCCTTCCAAAATAGGATTTATCCAAATGAGTGTGGCAGAAAATTTCATTTCATTTGGCAAGGCTGTAAGCCATTGCAATAGGGAGTTCATAGCTAAACAGTCAAAACATACAAAATTGATAATTTTTTACCTAAAATAAATTATGTTTTCGTGTTTTTGCAGATCGGACTAAAAAGGGAAGAATGCGCCGGGAAACTGAGGGAAAGAACGAGATGAGAGCGCGCTGTCTTCTCCTCCTCTTCTCCCTCAGTCTCTCGGCGCATTGATTTGTGTGTTTGCACATTGCATGTCTAATATATATTCCAATGAAGTGAAATGATGGAATGGTTTTGTTGGCTTCCTGTAGATGGTGCCACAGCGGATCCATGGAATGATTCTTAACAATGATAAAAGGCTTTTGACACATTTATTTGTGTTTAGGTGAGAATATTGGTAAACCTTGGCTTTAAACTAGGCAGATAATTGCACAACTCGCTAGTTTACAACAGTGTAACTCGTGACATCACGTCATGCGGTTTCCATGGCCGCTGCACTACGGCTGCGGGTCAGGAGATGGTCAAGTTTTTTCTTTGTGATTACACGGCGAAATCGGTGGTGGTCTTAGAGGGGAAGGGGGCGGGCAAAGGGGACAATCAAGACCTCTTCACACGTTATGTATATATATTTTTTACATTTGCTTGAGGGATGCGGGAGTGCTGTTGTTTACTGGGAGTGGCAAGTTGACTTCGACAATGTACACAATGCATCGCCGACCTCTCGTTCCCTGCCCTAATGTAGTGCTAGTACTCCAAACCAGATGCCAGAGTTTCAGAACAAACTTATTCAAAAGTTATGTCATTTCCTGAAAATTTCAATGGGAAAATGGGGCTTGTTTTTTCTTTGGTAATTAGCACCATTCAGCTCCATGTATTTGAGAGCTCTGTTGGCAGCCATTTTCTGATTGAAAATTTCAGAAAATGGTTACCGTAGTTTTTAAACATTGGTATCTTGTTCGAGCCGCTTGCACTACGTTTGGGCGGAGAACAGGCGTTGGGCTGATGCTTAATTTATTTGTGTGGTGAAAAAAGCTTGTTTGTGTTTTTGGAGAGACTCCCTGTAGGTACTAAAAACTCAACATGACTAACTATCAGGATGGCCACTTTAAAGCGAAAGAGGAGCTTTAATGCACTATTTTCCTAGTTCCACTTTTTTCGTTGTGTGGCATTGCCTTACTGAGGTTTGGACAGTTTTCTCTTATCAGAGAGTTCATCAAAGCAGTAGTGTTGTTCTTCTGTTAATAACTGAAGTTTTTGTTGGAGGTTTTCCCGCTCTCCTCAATTTTCTTGATGAAATCTAATTGGCTTCTTGCCACCGAAGATAAAAGTAGGTTGCGGGGGCACAGTCTCATAGGAACCTTTTTTCAACTTGCACGCACTTGCCTCGAAGAGACCTGGATTTGGTTGTTTTCACACTGAAATTTTATAATGCCGGTTGCTTAAACTGAGGTTCTGAATTTTTATATTACTTTATTACGAAAATAAGCAATTTCAGAAACCTAGTAAACATCTAAAAAAATTTTGTTTTTAGTTGCCATTTTTTTTTAGAAACCACAAATCTTTGTGACATTTTCTTTTATAGAGACCTACTAAGGTATTTTAATATGCATTCCACAAAAAAAAAACCAAAAAAAACATCAGCAACATTTCAAAACGATAAATTTCTGAAGCAGACACGCCTTTTACTTAATGGTGGTGGATATAATTAATCAGTAATACCTCCAGTATTAACCCATAAAGTAGGGCCGGGCATCCAAAAATAAAAAAAAAGAGCACAGTCGAAAAATACTGAGATTATTCTTCCTCCGGCAAAGTCATAGGAGAAGGAGTTTTCTGGTACTCTTTGACATGACTACGAGTAGTCGAGTTTCTTGCTTCTTCACAATCATCCTTGCTGCACTATACAGGATCTCTAGAGACTTTGAATCAGGAGAGACGTCCCATTTTGAACGACCGACACTACTTCAGAACCGAGGAAGCCCAGCGGTTGCCAGTGTTGTCAGCCATTCCTCACACCGGCCACTGAGCGACAGAGAGGCACATCCAGGCTTTTCGCTTGTCAGTCGGTCGACGCGGTGGCCCACCGCCATTGAGCGGCACGACACGCTGTTGGTCCACAGTTAGTTGTCTGCTTTGACGGGACTGACAATGGCAGTAGATCGACTTCAATAACGGATTATGAAAAAAGCGCTTCCTGTCGTTGCTCTGAGTGCCTCAGAGTGGCGGCTGTCAATGCTACAGGAGTGACGGAAAAAGGTTAATATCCCGATAGACATGCGGCTCACTGGGTGCACATGCAGATTAGTGAAAGTGAAGCTGGTGGATATTGTCTCTCTCGGGGAATCTCTGCCTGCCTTCAACCTGCTGTCCTTGAAAAGAGCCCTCTCTGTTCTGTACGTTGCGCTCCTGAGTGTAGCGGAGGCTGCGAAAACCTGGTGGGCTTTTCATAAATTGGACATGGCCTTCTCGTTGGAACCAGCTCTGCCTTAACCATGACTAGTGTTGTTCTTATTTGTGGGCCTCCAGTTGACGTAGAGGATAGTGTTTGCGAATTAAGAATAAAAAGCATAGTGGTAAAATATATTTAGAAGGAAAGTTCTTTTAAAATATTTGTTAAGGTAAACTTGGTTTCAAGTTCAACTGATAAAGCAGTTAAAATTTTTTTATTGCGATTGAAGCATCGATTGATTAATCGATCAGTCGCTTAGTTCTGCAGCTAAAGCTAAAGATTTACGTGCAGTTCTTCTTTACGATTACCATACCCTGCAAATTTAATTCAGATCGATCGAGTTAAAAAGCAGTCTTTTTCAGGTGGTGTCCCCTCTAATGCTTTTCTCGTTTTGGGTTTTGTTCAAGTTTTGACGTATCGTTTTTTCAGGCAGCCGCCGAGAATGACCAAGGGTCCGACACCTGCTCGGAGTCGCTGCTCACCGCCATCCAGATTCCTGAGGTGGCGTTTCGTCATTTTTTGCTTCTTGCTTCACCACTGCATCAGTTTGTTCTTTTTTGCGCGTATACATCGGTCGAGGCTGCCCCAGACGCGTCTCGAACCGGTGCGCTCGGTGTCCTCTTCCGCCCGCGCGTCGAAAGCGGTCCTGAAGTGGTGGCAGGCAACCTCGCAAAGGCCGGAGCATTGTGCCGTCGGACGTCTTGATCCCGGCGGTTGCCTGTAAAAGTTTCGGCAAAAAAATGAAGACGTTTACAACTCTCTGTAATGCCGAATTAGAGCGCAGCTCTTGAGGAGGAGGAGGAAGGGACAGTACGGAGAGGAGGAGTACGCCCCTCCTTCTCATCCATACCGTTCCTCCTCCCCTCTTCCTCCTGTGCTCCTCCCCCTCCTCCTCCCCTCCTTCTTCCTCCTCCTCTCCTCCTCCTCCGCCGTCCGGCGTAACCATGCATTGCATTATGGGACGTCTCCCATAATGCAATGCGCAGCTTCACGGGTGATGACGTTTTCATAATGTGACGTTTCCCATAATGCGGCAGTGACGTTTTCCACTATGCGATGCGCAGCTTGGCGAGTGGCGTTTCCCATAATGCAACGCGTTGCATTATGGCAAACGCCACTGTCGCATTATGGGAAACTTCTCGTTACGGAAAACGTCCTGACGGCGACGGCATAACCGCGCGTTGCATTATGAGAAAATGTCTCTTAATGCAATGCGTGGTTACGGCGACGCAACGCCGCTCAAGCCGGAAACGGGCGCCTAAGAGCTGCGCTCTAGAAGCATGAGCAAACGAGAGCGTCGCCGTCGTCGCGGTGTCCCAACCCCTGGTTGCCGAAGCTTCCGTGACCGTCAGGCTGGAGAGTGACCTGTGGCAGAACGGGCGTCTGCCACAGCCACCACCGTTGCTGTCACGCTGCCAGGTTCACGGGCCGGCGACGGCGTGAAGCTTCTACGACGTTGTCGGGCCGAAGCTGGGAGACCACTTTTTTGGACGCGGTTAACACATTGGTCGGAGACGCGTTTTGGGCACCATGGCTATGCAAAGTGCAAGTTCGTCCGCTTCTCGAGCAGTGTTGCGGAGTCACCACTCTGGAATCGGAATGATTCCGGAATCATTCCGCATTTTTGCGACCCCGGAATGGAATGGGAATGGAATGCCGGCAGTGCTGGGAGGAGAGGAATGGGAATGGAATTGGATACTTTTTGCCCGGAATGGAGTGCGAATGGTATGGGCTCGGTTCTTGTGCGAGCTCTGTCGATTATCATCTAGGGCCTGCACTCTAAAAAAAGGGTGTAACCCTCACGCCCCTTGTCACATTGGACACCCCAAAACTTCATTTTGCCGTACAGCACACTGACATCAAGCTGACAGCCCCAACTTTTACGAGAGGCGTGATGATGGTGCAATACAGTCAAATCTCGTTATTGCGAACTTCGTTATAACACATTTTTCAGATTTACAAACATTTCAAAAATCCCCTTCCAAATGCCTATTGGTTTCAATGCAAAAATATTTCAGTACTACGAATTTCAAAATACCGAATATTTCAGAATAACACACGTAATTTAAATGCTCTTATATGCAAACAACACCTCACTATTACAAATTTATATCGCAAAAAAAAAAAAACGGCTGAAAGCAACGATGGATGGCGAAAATAATTTTAAATTACAGAAAGACGCGCATTTTGGCCACTTGGCGGCTCCCGCAAAGCCCAACCATCATCATCATCAAAGATCGACCCGGAAATCGGGAAACAAATCCTAACCCTAACGTGGGCATCGGCGTAACTGACGACTGACGATATCCTAAACAGCGTTCGTGAGCAGAACGACTGCAACGACGAGGAGAACGCGAACGATGAAGACGAGGAGGCAACGGTCACGGATCAGCAGGAAGAATCGGTCTCCAACTCCGATGTCCTTAGTGCCATCAGCAAGTTGCGCATATTTCTTGCAAGGTGTGCTAGTGCGACCGAGGCCGTCCACAGGAAGGTGGACGACGTCGAATCGTTCGTCCTGCAGCGTTTGTGCTACACCTACCAGAAGATGATTTCGGATTTCTTCTAGTAACTGTGCCGTGTTCAATCGCGTGAGCGGTGCCAGTATAACCAAGGCCGTCAACAAGGTGGACGGCATCAAATCGTTCTTCCTGTAGCGTTGTGCTACACCTATCAGAAGTTTTGATTTCTTTCAATAAATGTGGTGTTCAATTACGTGGAGCATTTTTTGTTTTGTGTTTCGGATAAAACCGAGCGTCCGGATATTCCTATCGCAAAGGCAGGTCATTTTTGCTCGTATATAATTACAATTTACGAGTTTTTCGCTACAACGATAATTTCAGAATAACGAACGATTTTCGCAATCCGATGAAATTCGTTCTATCGAGATTTCACTGTATAAGGTATTAAACAGCTAAATTATGCATCAAAGTGTACAGAAAGAAAACACTGAGGTTTTGCAGAAGGGCCAAGAAAACCCCGATAACTTTTCTTAGTCGGTTACATTTACGTGAGCTATTTTAGTAAGTTGAACAACTTGGCTATCAAGCCGCTCGTGAAAGTTGGTAGCGTCGGTTGAACGTCAGTGTGCTGTACGCCCAGCTGAAGTTTAGGGGGTCAAACATTTTGGTAAAAAACCCGACACAGGTATTGACAGACGACGACAAGGAAGAGAAGGAGAGCGTCTCAATTACAGCTCACTTGCGCCCTTACGCTCTTCTCATTAGGGGGTCGTATGTGTGACAAGGGGTGTAACGGCTACACCCCTTTTTTTAGTGTGTAGGGGCTGGTGGTGCAATTCGCTAGCAGATGGTAAATGGCTCTTGAAACAGCATCATTGCACTGTAGGTGACTGACTGCTTGATTGTCTCGCTGGCTTATTCTCCTTCGAGGATGAAAATGGCACTCCCTCAGTGAAGCAGCCATTCTGATTTTTTGTAGACAGAAAAGGCTTATTGGACCAATTAATGTCTTATACATATAAGATTTTTCACTAGGGCAAGATAGCTTCTTGTACCATGCACAAACTAGACATTTTTAAGGCCTTATCAAACAAACTACACTCTAACCATGTACCTGCGAGGGACGGACTGTTTGCGAAGAAAATCTGTGGTTTTAATGTTCAGCGACTGTTGCGACTTGCAAGCTTTTTATGCTTCATCGCGCAATCAATGTCTGCAGTGACACCAAGTGCCACGAAGCGCTTTGTGCGACCACCCTTTGGCTTAGCAGATTAAGTGCTTTGAGAAAGCATTTGCATACTTTTACAGTCGTCTCCGCGTTTGATGTCAGCAGCTTTATGCTGCTTTTTTTCAGTAACCGAATGTGGCTGTCAATGGTCCTTTTTCACGTTTAGGAATTAGAGGAATGGAATGGTGGTGTTTAGCCATTCCAGGAGTGGGAATGGGCGCAGTGTCTCCATTCCGAGGAGTTGGAAGGAATGGAATTGTCGAAAACTCCAATTCGCCGGGGTAGAATGGAATTGGAATAGAATGGGGGTGCCCATTCCGCAACACTGTTCTCAAGCAGGAGTTGCGGTGACGTCGGATTACGCTGAGCTCCGATTGGCCTTGATCGAAAAGATGGTGGGTAGACCTCAATGCTAAACGCCTCAAGGTCTACCAACTATTTCTTTCAATCGGCCAGTGACAGCTCGGCGTTCTGACATTGTCGCAAACGCTGCAAAGGAAGTGGACGAACTTGCGCTCCGCATAGTCTTTTGCAGGTTTAGGCTAGCGGGACAAGCACCTCCCACAAAGCCCTCTGCTCGCCACGATTGGCGGTTTCCTCCTCTCCACTGGCCTTCTCTCCGGCATTTGCTCCGTTAAAGTAAGAAGAGTGGAGGGCTTTCCCAAAGGTGCTTGTCCCCGCTACTCTGAACCTGCCGCAAACTATAGTACATTGCCGCAGCGAGGGGCTCAACGTTTGCACGCAGCCACACGGGTCACTCGTAGCATATTTCACGAACAAAACCTGCACTTTTTTTATCTCCTGGAAAGCCGAAGAAACAACGTTGATAGATCCGTGGGAATTTTGAAAAATTGGAAAGGAGTGAGTTTTTTTGTTTTGTTTTTTCTATTCGGAACGTACGCTGTGCATCTGTGAAGTGGAAAGGTGTTGTGCAAAAAATAGAATATTTGCGTTGCTGTAGCTCGCAAGAATGTCTGTTGGTTCGTGACAGTTAACTAGTACAACTTCAAAGTCTTTAGACTGTAGTAGTACAGTTTCAGTTAAAACTATACTTCATTGGCTCATAAGCTGCCGGTGGAGCAAAGCCAATGGGGAATGTCGGTAGTGCAGTCCGGTGCTCCCGCGCTGCAAAGTAGTTTGGATGTCGGTTGCTCATTTCCTTAAATTCCCTTTCGAGTATGCTGTTTGAGTTTGCAGTATCAGATCTATGAATAACTGAATAACAAGCAACACTTGTCAACCCTGTTTGATGGCAGCTCTCTAGCGTACGACAGAGAGTATTCCTGGCTTCCTCCTTGGCTCAAGGATATGCACGTGCAAAACGCTGTTGCACTGCCAGCACCCGATTGGTCCAGCCATCGCATACCTTCCACTACACTGTCTGCTTTGGAACAAAGTGCCGTTCTGTTTACGGCTTTTTGAGCTAAATTTAGCGGGGAAATATATTCGCAAAATTTAGTGAGGAACCACATTATCGTCATTGTGATGTCGGTGTCTTTTAGTGAAGTCATGTCATGTGACTTTGCAGTTTTCTTACTCAATTTATTGAGAAATTTCTCCGCTAATTCTAGCTTGAATCTAGTGTCGCACGATGTCATGTCGTCACATGATGTCATGTCGTCACATGATTTCACAGTGTTGCATGAATGCTGTGTGCCAAGTTTTGCGGGACCTAAGTCCACTAAGGTTAAACACTGCAGCTTGACTGTGTGCTGTGGCGTGCAGCATCTCTGCGGTCTTCGCAGTTTATGGGCAGGACATTGCAAGCTATTGCGATTCTTTAGTTGTCCAGTACTAACTTCCAACAACACTAACTCGCTGCTTCTTTCTTCTGAACAAAGGATCAGCAACTTGGCGACATCGGGGGCACCCCAGGCGACAAGGGAACGGCTGCGGACTCGTCAGGCTCCCAAACTTCCACAGTACCTTGCAGCAATTCCAACGACGGAAGCCAAACCGGTCTCTCGAAAGCTCCGAGAGAAGCGGGCGATGACAGAGCAACGGACGTCGCTGCTGTTGCGTCCACATCTGGCCCGCAAACGGACGCTGCGAGTGAAGCGCAGTCAGGGGACGACTTCAGGCTGCCTCTGATGCCTCACATAGACTTCACACAGACCGAAAGTTCGGAGAGGGCTGACAGCGAACGGAGCGAGAGCTTTCGGGAGGAAGGGGACCACGGCACGCCGAGTGCTTCCGGCTGCGGCAACAAAGGTGAGGACGGCGATGCCGCCGTTACGAAAGAGCAGGAGGCATTCGCTTGCACTCCCGCTCGGTCATGCGCGGACGCAGATGGCGCAGTTGGCGAAGCGGGAGACGGCGATCCCAACAGCAGATCAGCCGTGTTCCAAAATGTGCCAACGCGGGACGTCGTCGCTGCTGACGATGCTTGTTCTGATCACGGGGACGACGCATTCCGCAATGCACCGACTCAAGCCTACGCACCGACGGAAGTTCCCGCCGGGGAGAACGAAGATGGGGCTTGCTCCGACGGGAAGGAGGATGCGTTCCGTGATGCTCCCACCCAGGCGTATGCGCAGACGGAAAGTGCCGTTGAGGAGGATGATGATGGAAAAGATTATGCGTTCCGCAATGCTCCCACCCAGGCGTACGCGCAGACGGAAAGTGCCGTTGAGGATGATGAGGATGACGGAAAGGATGATCCTTTCCGCAATGCTCCCACTCAGGCGTATGCGCAGACGGAAAGTGCCGTAGAGGATGATGAGGATGAGGGAAAGGATGATGCCTTCCGCAATGCTCCCACTCAGGCGTATGCGCAGACGGAAAGTGCCGTTGAAGATGATGAGGATGACGGAAAGGATGATTCGTTCCGCAATGCTCCCACTCAGGCGTATGCACGGACGGAAAGTGCCGTAGAGGATGATGAGGATGAGGGAAAGGATGATGCCTTCCGCAATGCTCCCACTCAGGCGTATGCGCAGACGGAAAGTGCCGTTGAGGATGATGAGGATGACGGAAAGGATGATGCTTTCCGCAATGCTCCCACCCAGGCATATGCGCAGACGGAAAGTTCCGTTGAGGATGACGAGGATGATGGAAAGGATGATGCCTTCCGCAATGCTCCCACCCAGGCGTATGCGCAGTCTGAAAGTGCTGTTGAGGACAGTGATGATGACGGGAAGGATGATGCGTTCCATAATCCTCCAATTCAAACCTTTCCAGGGGCGGAAGACGTGGTCGAAGAGAGCGACGCCGAGGACGGCGATCGTTTCGACGAGAAGGATTACGCCTTCCGTAATGCCGAGACACAGGGCTATGCGCAGACGGAAGATTTAGTCGTAGAAGAGATGCCAAAGACGAAGCTCGTTCTGATGGCAAGGATGATTCATCGCGAAATGCAGCAATTCTGGCGTACAAGGAAGGCACCGGCCACGAGTCTGCTGATGACGAGCACTGCGGTCCTGACGGCGGAGACGCGAACGAGAGTCTGCGATTCCAAAACAAATGAGGCCATGCCCATTTTTACCAAGAATGACGAAGGAAAGGATGCCGAAGAGCCTTCCACGGCTGTGCCACCACGGCTGGGCCCTTCCACAAACCTGAGTCGTCTTCTGTTTGCAGACACGGAGCCGGCAGATGACTCCTTCGTTCTGTGTGCAGCCAGCCAGTCAGACGGTGACCAGACGGACGACGAGGAAGACTTCTGCGCTCCCACGCAGACAGCTGCCGGCTCCGCAACTCCCAAGGTTCGCCCGGTTGACCTGAAACGGTCGACCCCGGTGTCCGTGAACGAGACTCCGCCGCTGTCTCCCAAAAGCGCCATCGAGGAAACGCCTCCGTCCTCGCCGTCCATTGTCCCGGAGAGCGACCCGGAGGATGCGGACGACAGCATGGTCACGGCGCGGCACTCCCTGTCGCTCCTGGAGAGCACCGGCACGTCGCTTTTCCAGGACTGCGAGGAGTACGGGGACAGTGAAGTCATCTTGCCCGTTGTCGGGAGGAGCGACAAGAGGAGGGCACTTCTCAGCAGTCTGAAGAGGAGCGGCGGCAAGCTTGCCAAGGAACACGGAAGAACGTCCCGTAGGGAGGCGTCGCAGTTAAAGGCGTTGGAGGAAGAACCGGATTCGGTGGACGGCAACTTGGTAGGCGAACCGCGTTCAAACCAGTCTGGAGCTGCGAAGAAGCTGGAGTATGCTGGCAGTACCTCCAGTGCTCTTGCCATCCCTGAAGAAGAGTCCACACCGGGAGATGTGTCTCGGTGCAAGTCGGCGTCGGAAGGAGCTTCTTTTAGCATACCTGGGGTGGCGCCGCTTCAGCCATCTCCACTGGTTTCGCTGAACGAGGAGAGGGCGGAGAGCAATGAGGTAGTGCTTGACTCGACTTTTACTGTTGGAGGCTCAAATGCAACCGCCGATTCCAGTGTTCTCTCGGCGGTGGCAGAAGACTATTGCAAAACAGCGGAAGGTGCAGTTGAGGAGGCCGGGTTTCAAGAAGCTGACAACAGATCGAGGAAAACTTCTGGACCCATAGAGCTGCCAAACCAATCCGTAGATCAGACTCGGGAGAAACATGAAAGTGCCTTAGACGAGGAAGAGACACAAGTTTCCGATGTGGAGGACGTCGAAGACACAAAGGTAGTTTCCAGCGGTGCGGGGGCTGAGCCTGCAGAGCCATTGCAGTTGTCTGAAGAAGCAGATGTCAATGAGAGCACCCTCTCCAAGGTAGCCGTCGAAGATGCGGAATCGGAACAGGAACCGAAAGTGCCTTCTTTGGAAGTGACTGAAGATCTGTTAGAGTCCAACCTGGAGCCCGAAAATCAAACTGAGGCAACTCCACTGCCTTTTAAACTTCCAAAGTCTCCGGGCAGAACCAAAAACGCAGACAGTGAGGCTGCCGACAAAGTTTCAAAGGTGACCAAAAAGGGCAGCGAGAAGAAAGTTTCGTCCAAGAAGACCGAGACGACCAAGGAAGTGACCTTAAACTTGGACATGGTGCAACCTCCAACCAGGAGCCGAAGATTAAATGCCGGAGCCAGGATGAAGGAGTTTCTTTCCATTGAGAAGAGAACGGCAGCTTCGGGAAATTTCAGAGAGGACTTAGCATCCCAAGAAGCCAACAAGAAGGAAGCCACACCCGCATTAAAAGGGCAGTCAAACGTGGAAGGCGGGACGTCTAAACAAAAGAAACGCGGTCGAAAAAGCACCAAAGAGCAGATGGATGGAGGCATTGAAGCCCAAGAGCTCCCTTCGTTGCCTCAACCAACAGAGAAATTGCAACTTCAACCGTCGGCAAGTGCAGCGCCTGAAAGTTTCAGTGCTGCCAACCCTGCTGTTGAGTGCAAGAAGACTTACCAGCCCTTCTCAAGAGGAATATGGGACAGTCAGTTTCAGAGTACTCCTTACACGAGCGGCACCATAGACAGTTGCCTCTCGCAGGCATTCCCCACCTTCTCTCAACTCATGGTTGGAGCCGGTGACGATTGCAGAGCTGCCGACGAAATGGATGAAGTGGCTGCCACTAACATGGATGAGCGGAAGAAGCCTCCACAGCAGAAGACAAAAGTGCCAAATGTGAGCATGGTTGTTGCCGATCTAGATCCAAAAGAGGTTCACCCAGAAACCATTGGAAGCATTCGAGGTTCTAGCGGGAAGATGAGCGAGGCTTCAAGTCGACCGGACACGGGTCCTGACAGATCAAAGAACTCTTTGGATGCTCCTGTTGTGCAAGTGATGGATGCAAAGGTTGGTCATTCAAAGCAAAGAGCCGCAAATCAGGACTTGGAATGTGAAGAGCCTCAGGACCTAGCGGTCTCAGAACCACTCTTGGAAGATGCTGGTTGTGTGCCAGGACTCTGATGAAACTCAAGATCTCGATGCCTTGATTCCAGCGGAATTGACTCGTCCCAAATGGGCCACAAGTAAGAGCACTCCCTTTGTGCCGGCCGGACGTGCGAATAAGCCCGGTCGCAAGGGCAAACTTGAGTCGGCGGAAGACGCCGGAGGCAGTGAAGACGAGTTCCAGGATGACTCGCAGACGATGAAGGCAAGCGGTACGAAGCAAGTCGCCACCGTGTCAAGACTATCTCGGAACGCCGTGAAACCTGCGCCAATGGCGGCCATCAGCAAGGTACAAGACAAGCAGCCTTCTACACCAACTAAGGAAGCACTTCCGGCCAGGCGACGAACTAGGAAACAGGTGCTGGACGTCCTCGTTTTGGAGTCCAACGATTCACCTGCGGTCCGTGAAGCAGGAGAAAAAGAACTAGGGGACTCCATCGGCGACAAAGAAAAGTACTCACGGCGGCTGCAGTCGAAAAGGGCAGCTTCGGGTGACGTGGAAGGGCCTCAATCTTTGCGTGCGTCACACAAAGTTCCCCGGGGAAAGCACGGAAAAAATAAGGCGGTCTCAGAGATCCCGGACGTAACTATTCCGGAATCCGATGTTGCCGAATCTGCGACTGAGGAAGTCAAGGATCAGAAGGGTACCGTTCGTGGGAAAGACGGGCGACCCAGCTCGTCGCTGCCCGGAGGAATTGTGTTGCAAGTGGAGGAGGCAGCCTCAAGCGAGTCTCGAGACTCCCAACCTACCCGAAGCTCTCGAGGACGAGGAAGAGCACAAAAGGTTGTGGATGCCCCCGTTTCGGATGTCATCAAAAACGACGCGGAAGAATTCAGCGAGGCTAGTGCCGTTGACAAGGACAAGAGAGAACCGCGCTTCGCTTGTTTAAAGGGAAGAACGGCGCCAGAAGCTGCAACGAGGGGATCTCGAGGTTCCCAATCTTCTCAAAGTTCGCAAGGACATAGAAGAGCACAAAAGGCCGCAAATGCTCCCGTTCTGGATGTCGCAGATGCCGGCACAGAAGAATCGGACGAGGCAAGCGCTGTCGACGAGAAGAGAGATCCTCGCTCTTCGCTGTCAAAGGGAACAATGGCGTTGCCGACGGAGCAAGCTGCGTCTCGGGGCTCCCAATCTTCCCAAAGTAATCGGGGAAAGCGGAAAACCGGAGAGGATATCCGAGGTGCCCCTGCGTTGGATTCTGACGCCACTGACGCCGGCACGCAGGAGTCCCAGGAGACAAGCACCGCCGAGAAGAACGAAAGGCATTCTTGCTCTTCGCGGTCGAAGCGTACGGCGTCGCAACGTCTGCCGAGCCAGTTGCAAGGCTCCCAATTGTCACAGGTCACCCGGGGAAAACAGAAGAAAGCTCCACCGCCTTCCCACTCCGAAGAACTTGGAGAAAAACAAGCCAACACACGGGGCCGAAGGAAAAGTCCGGAAAAACGGCTGGACTCGTGCGAGCCAACAGCACTTTTCACGGATTGCAATCCTAGGGTGGTGATGGTTTCACTTGAGGAAGTTGTTGGCTTTGATTGTTCATCACGAAGTAAGCAGACGGCAAGGGAGACGCCGGCGGCACCGGTGGAAGGTCTTCGTACTAAGAAGGCCGTGGAAGAAGCCACCACGACTCGTGGACGCCGAAGCAAGAAGGATGAGTCGGCAGAATTGCCGAAGCCTGTCCTCAGGGGAGGACGGCGTAAGGTGGCTTTGGTGGATGTTGAAAAGAAGCCACCTTCGAACAATGAGGAAGCAGAAGGAGCGGAGGAGGTGGCACCACCTCCAAAACAGCGGCGGGGAAGACCAGCCCAGAATGCTGCGGTGAAGGTGGAAGCCGCTTCCCAGGTGAGTTCTCTTGTGGAATTTGCTTTTGACTTGATGTTTTGTGCCTAATTTTAAAGCAAATCTTGGCTGTGTTTGTAGCTGTTAAAAGTCAGCCACAAAATTTTTTTTATTTACCTGCTGCTGCAGATTTAGCACACATAGAGGTTGACACGTGTCATTTGGTAGTCAGATGTTTAACTTGTTTTTGAACACTTCCTTTTTAGTTTGCCAGAGAGAAACTTGCAGAGCACCATGAGGGAGATAACCAATTACTATCGAGAGGGCATGGGAGTGCATAATTCAGTGCTTTTCATATCTTTTTGTGTTGGGAAAAACATGCCATTTAGTTGCACTGGTGGTATAATATAGTTTCGTACCAGCTGAAATTCTGCTCTGTCAATGGTACTCGTCATGGTCACACCATATGCAAGCTTTGGTCATTATAGATATTCGCATGCTTTGGCAAGTTTTTTTAGAATGGGAACATTATTGTTGACAGGGTGTAACAAAAAACTCCTGCATACTTTCATTGTTCTCCTTTTTTGGGTAGGCTGTAAAACAGGAGCACTACTTCCTCCACTTCTCAGTAGTGATAGGTTGTGAGGAAACTTAGGAAGCATACAATACTTCATTTTATTTGACTGCGATAGATTGCCAACTGTCCCATTGAAGGTGTTCTTTCATACTTTCATATTAACTTATTAAAATTAATTTACAAAAGCAGTTAGTAGACATATTTTGTGGGGAAAGTCAAATAGATTAAGCCCAATTTAGATAAATTGCAAAAATAAATTTTTATGCTAAAAGGCAGCTTAAGGGATAAATAAATTCAGTGCAAGATTTCATATTTGGTGTATGGTGCATACTCGTAAATCATATGCGTGTTTCTCATGAGGACTAAAAGGATCAGTTGGTCCTGTAAACTTTTATTTTCTGATTTACCCTCGTAATTATATTCCTTAAAGCAAGTCTTACGATTTTTTTTTCCAATGTCCCCGCTTCGAAGGAACCCAGCACGAGCAGGGGCAGAAAGAGAGAAGGTCTCCTTCAGGACCCCTCCCCTTCCCCCCGCAAAAAGGGGCGAGGAGGAAGGGCTGCAGCCACAAAGGTGTCGTCGCCCAAGGCGGGCTTTGGAGCGGCGCAAGCTTCCAAGGGAAGGAGGAGCTCTAGTTTGAAGCCCAGGGTGATGTTCACGGGACTTGCCGACACGACCGGCGAAGAGGCAAGTCCCTTGCTTTCGTTTTGGGCGTTTGTTTTGTGCTTGGGCATAAATTTGGAGTTATGTTGGATTTCAGAGTTGGTAGAGTCGCTCGAGAGTTTGCTCCAGTTTATGTAAATGTTGGCCGCCTCGGTTTCTCCGAGGCAAAGCGCGGGCCTACGGATCCCCGTTTTGGCGGGTTTGAATTGCGGCACAGTTGCCTGCAATACGACGGAGGGTTATTGTGAAGAAGTTGTGTGGCTTTCGGTTGCACGTAAAAAAGCCGTAGGTGGTCGAAATTAATCCCCAGTCCTTTGCTGGGATGTCACGGGCCCTTTCTTGATTTGGCTTGTAAAACTCCCAAATTTGACCTTGTCAATGTAAACAGTTCTTAGGTATGTTCCTTGGCGATTCGCTTCGGCCAACAGTGTCTTCTTTTTACCGGTGCTCGTCTTCACTTCGTTGCGTGTGTGTTTGCACGATGGGTGATGCTAAACAAATATTCTATATTGCTTTGTGCTTCAAGCCACAAATGAACCGGCAAAAGAAGTTAATAGGCGTGTGAGGAACGACAACTGGGTGGTCAGTGTCTCACAAGCAACCGTGGAACTTTTTTTTTTTTGTTTCGGTATATAATTTTTGGGTTTAATCACCGCTGTTCCATCACACAAAGTACACGCATTAGTTCTCAGGTTCTCACACTAATTGTTACCAAACACACACACAAAAAAGAAAATGATGCTGACATCGCTGCTGTCGCTAGGCTGATTCTCGACGAAAGGCGTCGGCATTTAGCGC
The DNA here is from genome assembly GCA_037355805.1 of Ixodes ricinus. Lineage (NCBI taxonomy): Eukaryota > Metazoa > Arthropoda > Arachnida > Ixodida > Ixodidae > Ixodes > Ixodes ricinus. The sequence continues at coordinate 114,944 of JAZHYW010006872.1, forward strand.
AGGGGTTTTGACTCGGCGAAGGATGGGGATTCCAGCCTCGCAACGGTCTGCACACTGTGTTCGGAGAGCCAGTCTGTTCTCCCAGGCATCGACGGTTTCGGATGCAGTCGCCACAGCTTCCTCCCGCTCCCGCAGCGCATCATTATAAGCATGCCAGAAGACTCTTTCCCTCTTGTAAGAGGGAAAGAGCATAACGACATGGGACGCAACGAGCGAACGAACGAAGCGAAAGATGGGAACTGCGCACTGTGTTGCGGCTTCACAAAATCGGCCCAGTCCAAACTAAACCACAACTGACCAAACGAAAGACTACTGCATGCACCAGAACAATAAATGCCATTGCATTTAGAATTGAGAAGCGCCAACCCCCTCAAGTCGCACTCAGGACTAGCTGTCAGGTGTTCTTTGTCTGTTTCGGGCCACTAGTCTTCAATGTAGTCACATGCCTGGTTGGCAGGTCAGAGTTTATGCTCTGCTCCAGACAGCGTTAGAATTTGGCGATTTCTGTCACCGCACTAATTGGCCATGATTGCGAGCCCAAATATTTGCCAGTGGAGTGATTGGTTACCCGGTGCAGGCCTACCGATCATGCATGCTCGTGCCAAGTTTTTGAGCCGTATTTAGTTGTGATGCACCAGCGCTCTTAGGTGCTGGGTGGACGTTACGAGAGAGTGCCAGCCATTTCTGAAGAGAAACAAAAACACACTTCACTCTCACTTTGTAGGTCTCAAACACAAGTCACATTTCTACATCCTTCCCCCAGCGTGCTAGATCTCTCGTGTCCCACTGTACGATATGTGTTTAGAAAGATTTTAGCCCAATATTGTTTCATGGTCCCTTTAACAGATGCTTCTCCATTCAGCATTTGGTGCCTCATATTTGTATGGCATTCACTGCGTGACCTGAGCCGCTCTGCCGAAAATTGAGAGAGAAAAGAAGAAAAAAACTTTCAGCCTTTCCACCCTGGTGAAGCAGGAAGACCAGCGAAGCTATACTATGGTGGGAATGAGGTAATGGCCGGCCACAAGTCGGCAAGCCAGAGTGGAAATGCTGGAATTGTTGCTGCTTCTATGAGCGACGGAGCTCATAGATGGCAGTAGCTGTCCAGAGTGTTGTGTCGCCATTTATTTTCTGGCGGACACCATTCTGGGAAACTAACCCTTAACAGCACCGCTGTAAAAAAAATTTTTTTGCCCAGTGTGCGAAGAAGCAAAAGCAATAGCTGTCGCCACGATGCGGGTGAAATGGTGCCGTCACGTACCTGAGGAGGGACATGCCACGTGGTTAACTTTCATAGCCGTCGTGGTTGGCGTCGTGGATGCCACTGATGACTGCTACCAGTGCTCGGTGATCCATGAAGTAAGCGCGGTGGAAGTTTCCATAACCATCCAACATTGCGCGTAGCAACTGGATACTGCCAAAGTGGGATTTCGCATTACGTGACTAATGTTTGAAAACAAGTCTTTCGAGCAGACGACAAGAAGACTCTCCCTTCGTTGCATCATTACTGGCAGGATGCCGGGTTCCCCGCTCTTCTCTCTCGGGTGCTGTGCGGCCGACGGGAAAACTTGTCTTCCCTGGCCTTGTGCCAAGAGCGGAAAACGGAAGGGTTCTTCCTTGCGCGCGCGGCGACGACGACGACGGACGAGGTCGGAATCTCTGCAAAGTGTTGCCCGTAAAGCTATCACTCTAGCTGTGAAGAAGAAGAAAAAAAAACATCCTGCAGGTACTGATGTTAAAATTGGACACGTCTGTTCTTGCAAGTGGCAAATATTAAAATTTTGTGGCCCAGACCAGGGGTTCTCAACCACTCATGTTTCGGAAACCCCTCTTGGACGACAGAAGTGATGGGGCACCTTATTCACCAGAAGGGAGGAGAGGTTACCGGATGATCGCAATGACGGAAGAATAAATGAAGGCAACTAAACACGTGCAAACCAACTTTAAAGCTATGGAACGGAGAATTGCGCATGGTTTAGTCTATTTAGCATCAGCAAAAAAAAATAGTATTAGTGCTCGGCTTGACTGACAGTTTAAAACTTCGGGAACTCCAAGGAGAGGGTCTGCGGACGCCCATATGATTAGAGAACTGCTGGCCCAGACCATGCACGTGCAGTGAAAATACAGCAAAGGATACCAGAATGCGTTGGTTCACGAATGGGTAGAGTGACCGGACATCCCATTTTGGGCGGGACAGTTCCCTTTTCGAGGTTCGCTTACACGTCGTCCCGTCGTATTGCCTCAGGAAAGCCTCGTGTCCTGTTTTCGCAGGAACGTGCAGTTGCAAAATCAGTATGAAGCGAATGAAAGAAAATCGAAAGAATGTTTATTTCTTAGAGACATTATTTATAAACAAATAAACATACTTTGAATATGTTATCTCCCACACAGCACTGTTTAGAGCTCTTTCCTTTGTTACACCTGCCAATAAATTTGGCAGACTTTTCTTGTAGTGCTACTACTGAATTTGATATGTTAGTTTCTCAACATTGAAACAGTGTGCAAAACTGGCTACGAAAGTCGCTTGTCCAACTCCGGAACAACATGCATTTCTATGCTCTATTGACTACAGTAGCACAATTTTTCTTTTTGCAAGCCCCCCCCCCCCCCCTTCCCCCATCTCCCTCCCCCTATCAAGCCCGAATGTCGCTGTTTCCTAGCCTGAGGATTGTGATCACCCTATGAATGAGCACCCAATTACCTAACGGACAAGACAGCTTTCGTTCAGATTTCATTGGAATCTGAATAGACTCAGTTTATGTGCTCAGAGGTTACATGACTTCAAAACTTTCTGTACATCCACTAGTACTACATGGGTCCTCCATCTGGGTTGCTAGGAAATGAAGGGTTTCCAAAACTACCCTCAGGGATTTCAGCTCCCAAATTTCCTTCACCATCTCTGCTCCTAAACAAAGTGTTCCTCTTTTTTTAAGCGTATTAGATTTTAACCACCAGTTCATGCGTAACTATGGGTCATCCATGGGACATACTTACTCGCGTAATGAACGACACACCCCCCGAACGGTCGTAAATATTTCAAAGTTTGCTTTCCGCCCATTATGAACGCACCCCCAATATAGGCTCCGCGAGCCGCGAACTGCCTCCGACTCACTCAGCCACCGAGTAAAGCTACATTATGGCAAGTAGAAAGTTGCAGAACTGATCAATGACGCAACCACATGGGACGCATGGCCAACAAAGCTGTGTTCAAGGAATTGCCCAGCCTTTGGCAGTGTCTCATCGATCGGGTACACTGGTGTCAACAAACACTCCTGGTCCGCTTTTGGACAGTGAAGTCACAAAAGCGGACCTTGCTTTTCATGTTGAGGTTTGTTGGCACGGGAAGGCCTTAGTCCCCTCTTGGTATGAGACGGTCATCATACAGATAAGTCTGAAAGGAAAAAGGACAAATGCAAAAACACACCATACAGTAATTTCAACTGAGTTCAATAGCCAAATCAAATCACAAATGATAACAACCTAAATAGTTCATAATCAATAATCAATCACCTAGACACACTAAAAGTATAAAATTTTATACATTTTCATGGAATAGTTCAATAGTCTAACACAAGTTTATACAAGGCCTAGTAGTCAAAAAATCTGTTGAATACATGTTGCTAAAATGAGAAAGAAAAATTTAGAATACATTAACACTTTTTGCACAATAACAGTAAATATAAAAAATAATAGTGTATATATAAGAAGGTGAACAGGTGCTAACAAAATGTGAGAGCACTGGAAAGATTTGTTTTACAATTTCGTTTACATTTGGATGTTGGTGCATCAAAAACTAATTTGAGTTTTTCATGATTCAATATTGTTGCAGTCGGAAAAGCTAAAGTTTGGGCCAAATACGTAAAGCAGGGGCTTTACGTATTTGGCGTTGAATATTGTACGCCGGTGTTCACTTTTGGGTGTTAGGTAGGTTCTATTCCTGTGGATTAATCGAAGTAGTTTTAAAGTAATAAATTTGATCTGTGTTTAAACAACAGGTTCAGTACACGTATTCCTATAATCCCCTTTGTAGTACTCGAGCATGCATAAAATTTTTTTCGAAGTACTAATAATTTATTTTAATTTGATGCAGTCATCTTTCTTAAACCTAATTTGCATAGCTTAGTTTTGAAAGAAATAACGAGTGATAGTACATATTTTTAAGCAGCGAACTTGGGATATAATCCTCGATTTTATAGTGTGCTAATAGTTTGGGACGGGTCACCTTTTAGCTTAATAACATGACTACTCCATTACAGTTCTTCACTAAACCAAATACAGAGAAATTTTTTCTCACTTACTTGCTCTAGTTCCGAGCCTTCAAATTTTATGGTGATATTATCGGCGTCTTGTTTACGTACTGTTTAAAAATTGTGTATTTTGTTTCGTTTTGTTTGAGTTTAGTTGTGATTTTGTTTTGTTTTGTTTGAGTTTAGTTGCAATCTATTTTCTTCTAGCCATTGAGACAGTTCTAAGAGAAGAGTCTGCTGCTAGTTCAATATTTTGTTTTGTGTTGCCACTAAAAAATATGTTGGAATCATCAGCGTACATGATTATATCCTGGGGGCCTGATATTTTGGTCAGATCATTTATATATATTGAAAACAATAAGGGGCCTAAGATTGATCCTTGGGGAAGACCATGCTGTATATAATGCATGAAGAAGATATTTGTTTGATAGTTACATACTGATACCGTTCGGTCAAATAACTTTTATTTATTTTCGTGTGATTTTCTGCGTATGCCGGATTTATCAAGTTTCTGTAATAATATTTCGTGCTGCACAGTATCGAATGCTTTTTTTTTTCAAATTCAAAAATCCCTAGAGTAATTTACTTTCAGTGTTTGCAGTTATTTTGTCTTTGCTGTCTGGAAGAGCTTGCTCCGTAGACTTTTGTTTTTGGGAGCCATATTGAGAAGACGTTATGACTTTGTATTTATTGAAAATACATTCCAGCTTACTTATTCTTTATAATAGTTTCAGAAATTTTATAAAATACCTATAAAACAGAAATCGGTGTATGTGTTTTTTTTCACCCCTCCTCTGTATACACAATGAATTCAGGCTATTTTAAGTTTATTTCATCTTCACCGGCTGCTTGTCGTTTTTCAAATTTTTTATAATTTCGTCAATTTCTGGTGGTGATGCCGGGACCAACATTATATAACCCATAATGCCTTCTATACACATGTTTTTGCCACTTTAGCTTAAGTGTTCTAATGGGTACTTGCCCATATCAATGAAGTGCTGATTCATCCTATCAGGGGCTTCTTTCCCTGTTATAATCCTATCTTCCAACAAAAGTTCTTGGGCAAGGTTGCCTTTTTTCTTTCTACTTGACATTTATCCTTTCCCATATCTTTGGCTGGTCATCATATAAGTCCAAATTTACTCAGATAATACATACTCTTGGCTTTTTTTTAACTCTGAGTTCAGTTTGTTTCTTTTCTTTTTGAATTCATGAAGCAGGTTTATATCTAGACTCTGGATGAGCAATGTGGCGAGCCTCAATCAACCGAGTCACGCACACCTAAAATGACATTTACTCAAAATGTGCGAAGGCACATAACTTTGCACCTTGTAATGAATGCAACCCCCAAATTTGCATTAATAAAATAAAAGGTGTTCATAGTGCAAGTAAGCATGGTATGTGCATTATTGCTCTAGGTCAGCTTCACTGCTCTGTTGCATCAGTGTCGAGTCTGGGATGGGTTCCTCAGCTTCCATTTTAGAGCAAACGGAGGTTTCTCAGGAACTAAAATGTCTGAGAACCCCCTGCTGGCTCTCCAACTGAGAATGTTCAATAGGTAAAGGGAACTTTTGTGAATTTAATGTTCTAACCTTGCTCAAATCTAAGCAGATTGTGAAGAACCTAGGAATTGGACTCGTGGCTGCCTCGCCGGCCGTGCAGCATCTCGTTACGGACAAGGTGCCAATTTATCTTTAAGCGTGCCTCCCCAGTGGTCCTGCCTGCTTCGTTAAAGCTTTGATGCTTTTTAGTCATTGCGAAACTTAGTTTCATTTAGATCCCTGTCAAAGGCAATGCCTCTTGCCTTCAAATTATTTTCTAATTGTTTACTCATTTTTTTATTACTTGTAGTGGTTCCTGAGTAGCATCACTGAAACCATACCTGCCGGTTTACGATTTTATTGTAAAGTGTCTGCTTTCTTGCACTTTCTTACGGTTATCGCTTCACTGTTGTTCTTTTGGTGTAAAAAAAAGTTTTGTTTAAGTTGCATTTTGCCTGTTGACAAGTTGGGGTTAGCCTTGCACGGTACATTGACTTGTATGCCAGGCGCAAGCTACTGCTTCAGTGTTGTAAGGGAATTAGTATAGCTGCTAACATCCATCTATCCATCATAATCCCAAAACTGTTTAGGAAATCTCCTTTGTTGTGGCGACGTTAGTTCGTAAGCTGACGTTGGTTGTGGCGAGCGTTGTGCGTTGTGTTACTGGAACTTTTACTCATGATCCCTTACACCCATCTTTGCTACAGGGTGTAGGAAAAAAAAATACTTTCAAGTGTTTATTCAATATTTGTGACTTTCCATTAATGAAGACGTCGCGCAAGAGCTGAAAAATATGCATTTTGTAGTTTGTGTCGCTGCGATGTCGACATTTTAACACGCTGATCGCCGTGACATACTGTGTCATCTGGATACAAAAAAGCACAAGGACTCTGCGAAATTAGTTCCAAGCCAGAAGCTTGAAGGGTACTTTGTCGATCAGCAGTGCAGTACTGACCGTCTTTACATTGTGACACAACATGCCATTCACGGTGGTTGTTATGGAGACGTTAAAAAGAGCAAGAACTTTTGCTCTTTAACGTCTCTGTTAAAACAGGCACAGGCAGATTTTCAGCAAAGTGAAGGAGGCACACACGCAGTTCCGGCTCCTCCATGTCAAAAAGACTCTTGAACAGTTGTTAGTTGTGAGATGCAGCCAGTAGGAAGTGCCATGAACAAGTGTTCGACAGAACTTCCGAAGAGAAGTGAAAGCTGTAACTTCCTCAGTGTTGGCCCAACCTTCCAATTCTAGAAGTAAGACATTTTTGTGCAATGTATGATGTGTTTGTGCCCCTAGTTGAAGCATTTTTCTTACCTAAACCAAGTTTTTGAAGAATAAAACAGTTTTCGTATTTCTTCACACAATTGGTGTTTTTTGGCATCCCCTGTAGTATTTTTTCAGCATTGTAGGGTTGGCAGGTCTGCTGGGCCACATAAATTTTATCAGTCTGTACTTCAAACTAAAGTGCCTTTCTGTGCAAGCACTCTTCAGCAATACAGTAGGATCTCTTAAGTAGAGGTTCAAGGAAGCAGTCAGGGCTGTTCCACATAAGTTCCAGTTATCAAAAGACAAGAAAACAACGTTGAAGATGGAAGCAATCAATCTAGGGAGTTCCACTTTTTGGAGATTCCACTGCATCTGTGTCATGCCTCTGTTCATCAGTTGAAGCCAAACACCTGCCTTTCTCCACAAATGTTTGTAAGCCCTTAAACTGCTTGATCAGAAGAGTTCCTGCGAGGGGATTGTACTACTAGGACTCTGTCACGTGGACTCTTCTGTGTCGCTAGGACTCTGCCGTGCTGCTAGAACTCTGCCATGTCGCGTGTTGCTAGGACCCTGCTGTGCTGCTAGGACTCTGCCACTAGGACTCTACGTTTAGGGTGGTGGGGTTCTTAAGATCTGAAAGTTGGAGGGCCACTGTGTCTAATCTCCCTGGACACTTGTGGCGACTTTGATGACAGTTGTATGACTAGCTCCGGTGTTGTTTCCGTGCCAGTTCCGGAGGACCGTGAAGGCCCTCTCCTGCATTGCCAAGGGCATCCCAATTCTCAGCATGGCCTGGCTGGACAGCTGCAGGGCAACGGGCTCCTTTGTCGGTGAGCACTGTTTGAGTTGGGAAAAGCAAACCAAGATGCAAGCAGGGTTCTGGGTTTTCCAGCATACGCCGACAAACCCCGAAAAGTACCCTAGCCGGTTTTAACAAAATAGTGTAAAACTAAAATCCCCGAGTTTGACCTTGAATACGAAAAAAAATAAAGCTTCGTGGGGAGAAGTTGTTTGTCTACAGCCTAATTTATAAACACAGTCTGCAAGGCTGCTTCCTTCTTTGGGAACCACATCTCTTCTGTCATTGGTACTGGGTCATTTTGGAAGTATTTGGGTCGCACGCACGTCCCTCCGAGGTTGTGGAATTCCGTGCCCATTTTCTTCCACAAAAGCCCTAATAAATGCAGCTTTTTTTCCCATTTGACACCCAAAATGGATGCAGAAAGACACCAAATCTCTGGGAAACAAGAAACCAATAAACCCCCCCCTCCCGAATTTCGATTTCTTGCAGACCACGCACCGTTCCTCCTGAAGGACAAGGCCGCGGAGAGGACCATGAAGTTCAACCTGGAGGCGACCCTCGGGCGTGCCGCCTCCGAGGGCGGCATCCTCAATGGCTGGAGCCTTCACGCCACGCCCGGCGTCCTGCCGCCACCCCAAGACATGAAAGGTGCCTCTCTACAGAATCTTTACGTCGTGGTACCTGGAACGCATCTTCGACTGGTGCGTTTACCGTCCTTTTCCGGCCACGCGTCGATAAAGGGGTCCTGAAATTGCAACGGATGTCGTTACGGGAGCTGGTGTGTCGTGCCGTCAAGTGTTGCGGTCCCGGCTAGTGGTTGTCAGAATTTTGGCAAAAAAGGCGAGCGGACGAACGCAGCACTACTGCCGCATCCACCTCCACTGCCGCGCGACCGTTAGGATCGCGGCACGACACTTCTACGACGTCATCGGGTGGAAATCGAGGGACCGCATTTGAGGACACGGTACCCGCGCCGGTCGGAGGCACACTCCAGCCACCAGAGTTACGTTAAATTAAGATCGAAGGCGACACTGCTAGAGACAGCCCAAAGAAGTGCCAGGCATGGCTTATTATCTTCGTGCTTTGCGATTCATTCTTTGGCGTTTTTCTCGGATAAAGCTGCAATCTCGCTTGCTGTGGAGCGATAGTAAGGTGCTTTAGGCTTGCCTCGCTTTGCATTTCTTGGGCTGTCCGACTGTAGGGCCTGTTACATGTGACAGGGAACCAGTCGTTCACTGTTTTGCGAACTATCTGGATCTGCTTGACCCACCCAGAATGGTGGTCATGTTTGAGAACATCCGAAATGTCACCTACCGGTGTTTCCAATTTTCTCTGCTTTCTCGCCCAAAAGCAACATTTGGTTGCAGACGGGGAACGAGGAAGAAAGTGTAGGGGGTGCTGTGGCATGGGGTGGGCTACTAGCTGACTTGGGTTAGGTTTGGGACTCAGCATGCTGGATCTAGCCACTTAGCATCTGTTTTGTCATGGTTGCCCGGTCACGAGATGGAAAATTGGCGCATTGCACTTTGTCCCAGTCCCCTTTGAATCCGTGGGTGGAAAGGGAGTGCAGAGGGTAGTGCAAAAGATAAGTGCTCAAGATGGCACTAAAAATAGTGCTGAACCGCAGCTTTAGGCGTCTGCTTAATTAAACCTACCTCATGTTTAAAGTGAGAAAGGTATGCAAGCTGTTTGGAAACTTTAGTGTTGCTAAGCAAGCATTTCTTTTCTTTTTGCAGAGATTGTGTCCTGTGCGGGTGGAAAGGTAAGCACTATGAATAGCTGCATAGGATATATTTGCACACCTTATTTTAAATTTATTATGAATGCATTTGCTTATCTAATCTCATTATAATCAAATCACTTTATTTGTTTACCAGGTTTTAAAACTCTTGTATTTGGAGCAATTTCATTTCAGTTCAGTTTGTTTTGTCAATGTTTCCCTTGCTTTCTACCATTTAAACCTCTCCCACTTACTGCAAGTCTTTTATTAAACCCTTCAACTGGAACACGCTTTGTCTGGACATCTTAAAATGATCATCACAATACCAGGTTTCTCTTCATCGAACAATTCTAGCTTTGTTCACTTTTGTGGTGTATAGGTTGTGATACTATAGTCCGTTGCCACCTAAGAACGAAGGGCGAGGGTAAGGCGGGCCGGGGAGGAGGAAGCAGACGGAACGCTGGGGAAGAGAGGAGGGAAACCTCCTTCTCTCTTTAGCGTTTCGTCTGCTTCCTCCTCCCCGGCCCGTCTTACCCTCACCCTTCGTTCTTAGGTTGCAACGGACTATAGATTCAATAATCCCACTGCAGTATATTAACAATGGAGCAGTCTCCGTCTTATTGGTGTAAATCTTTTTTAGAAGGTTATTGTACGCTACAGGACGCAACTAGAGCCATTAGATGAGCTATGCTCGAGAGTAGCGACGCTTCAGCCATCTTGGTACAAAATCATTGCTTCCAGTTATCCGAAACATGGTCTGAAGTCGCATGCAACTTTATTCGTCCTCTGGAAACGTTACAACCCTCCGCAACAAAGTAAAATGTCGCCTGGGCTTTCAAACCCCGCATCCCAAATCGTAAAGCTCGAGAAGTCACACTTTTTTGTCGTAGCGACAGCCGATTGTGCCCGCTCTCCACTAGGCACCAAAATGGCGGCACCCGCAAGAGAATCGGGAAATCGAGCGCCGGAACTCGTAGCTCATTTAGTGGCCCTAGGCATGACAATGCAGTTCTAAATAGAGGGGGGCACCTTTGAACCTGCATTGAAGCCAGCTCGGAACGCCGTTACCGCTCGAAAGCGTCTTTAAAATTTTTTCTAGTACCTGGGAAAGATGCCGACACGGATACGCCGACAAGACCGTCGTCGTGTCGTGCGAGGAGGACAGACGGACGCACGCCCAAGCCAAGAAAAGCGGCATCCCGGTTGTGACGGCAGAGTTTGTGCTTTCCGGACTGCTTCGGTACGAGCTCGACGTGGAGAAGCATACCCTGACGTAGCTGACGCGATTCGATGGGGGCTCACGTGACAAGCCGCTGTTGCACGAGCCAGGACACGTAGTAAAATTTTTAACATTTTATTATTTGACGAGAATGTGCATGTATATCGTTTCCTCTTTTATCAACCCTGACCTGGGGACACAATATGAAAGACGATATGCGAGGAGCCGCTCTAGCATGAGCCAGACCTTGTAGGAATATTTTTAACATTTTTTATTGACGTAAATGTATGTATATTTCATTTTAACGGTACAGGATTTTTTCAGTGGGTTCAGAATTAGAACAAAATAAATGGCCTCTTTAGTCCTGGGACAAAGCAGGGGGCCATGAGGGGCCGCTAGTAAACGAAAGGTGAAATGGGTAAGTTAATTAGCTAATTAAGCAAAAAGATTTATTGAAACTATGTGTTCTTTTATGTTGTAGCCATGATGTGAAATGTTCAATTCCTCAACTAGTACATTATGTTTAAAAAATAGAGGTGAAAAAGTTATGAAAACTAGTGATTTAGCTTAAACCCATTTCACCTCTTTTCTGCCGGCCCCTTTAGCACCCATCTTTGCTCCAGAACTAAAAGAACCCTAAAGCCAGGGGTCACACTGCTTGTACATTATACACGAGACAGTCTGCGTAGAGATTCGAACGCGCGTCACCAGGATATTTGTGCTTCAATGCCGCATAGCAATAAATTCAAGGAGAAACTTGGCATGAGGCATTCGAACCACGGATATTACGGCGACTCGTGTTTACAGACTGTCTTTTGTATGGATGTATGAGCAATGTGACCCTGACTTAATGCAGTATCCCTCTCCAAAAATTCTTGACCCACTAAAAGAAGCATTCCGCATGGTTAAGCCTGCATTTTGTTTTGTTCAATCCGGTCTTGCATTGAGATGGTTCGCTCCAGTGGGTCGATCGACTCGAGAGGACGGTTAGGACGGGTGGGTCCTGATGAATTTTTTAGTAGCCCTCTGAAACGAGAAATAAACGATGAGTAAAACACTGTTGTACTGCGTCCCGGATTGCCCTGCCACGCGTCATCTCTACGCTTCAAGGATTTGTATTTTATAGGATTGTTTTAGCCATTTATAAGCTTGCTGCATCACTGTTCTGTAGAGTTTCTTTGTTTCATTCTCACCAATTCGCTGCAAATAAACATACTGCATGAAATCGCCAGCTGCATTGCCTGTTGAATGCCTGCAACAGTGCTTGCATGAATGGCCGTTCAGGTGATTGCAATATGAATTGATTATCCGTTTTTATGCATCTGTGGTTTCTGCATGTCAAACGTGGTGGCTTTGCACCTCGAGAAACTGGTGGTTTTCTTTGATCTCGCGAGCAATATTTTTGGTCGTCCGAGAGACATATCTGTAAGCAATTACGTTACTGTTCAAATAAAGTCGAGTGAAGTTTTTTTTTACATGCATGAGCTTGTGGTTTGGATTCTTGCACTTAATTCATACAATAAGCATCAGTTTCAGTACAGTGTGCAGCAGGGGTTTCCCAGAAATTGAAATTAGGGGTTTGTCTAAATTTTGGCAGGCAGGGGGGGGGGGGGGGGGGGGCATTGAGTATAGGAGTCATTGTGAATGAAGGGGTGCCTTCAGAAAAGCGAGGGGGGGGGGGGCGTACACCCCCCATAGGGGTGTGTAGGGGAAATCGCTGGTCTGCAGGTTTGCAGCAGCTTAGTTCGTGGAAGCGATGAAACTTTAGCAAGTTGAGACATTTAATGGACATGTTTCTAATTCACTAATGCAAAATGCATGGCGAGAACTGATGTGCTTGCTGCACCGTTCTGCTGTGTATGGTCGGAATTTGGACGATTTGCGAAAAATTACACCTTGTGCAAGGAGTAACTTTTCATTGAAGCCAAGCCAGGGAATAAAATGTGATTTAAATCTGACTAGTTTTTCTGTGATTTAAAGCAAACCTTTCCCGCCCGAATAATTCTGAAAGGTGTTATTTACCATGTGCTGCTTTTACGGACACTTGTAAATGATCACTATATTCCGCGACAACTTTCTTGGCATTTCCGGGGGGAAAAGGAAATTCCGTGCAAGAGCTTTATCCAGCTGCTCCTGCATTGCCAGAGAAAGTCACGAATTATAGGTCGGAAATACTTATATCAGGCTGAAGACCAGCAAAAAGCATTATTCTGAGCAAATCGAAGCATTGAGCTTTTTAATGCGAAAGCATCAACTGTCTCATGGAGCGAGCCGCGCCAAACGGCACCTTAAATACTTTCCCCAAGTGAAGCCAGCTCCCAGCTATGAAACCACGCGAAAAGCTAGCCAACGGCACCTAAATTGCCCGATCCCAAAGGAGCGGAGTAAAGCTGATGGGTTTTCGGCTTCAATCCCATTGGCTGGTGCGCGTCGACGGGGTTCCCATTGGCCGCTGCGCATCAGTTTCAACGACCGCTCACCCCATGGCGCTGCGTGTCCGTCAGCGCGCCGCTACCAAGAAGCGTCCAGGGTCAGCACGCCCAGGAGAGCGCGCACGCTGACCGGCGACGAAATGTATGCAGCAGACGAAAAAGGGGCGGACGAGTGGCTTGCATGCTTTCGCATTCACAACTCGTAAGAAGCGCTTAGGTATACCTCGAACTTTGTTATCGCTGCAAAAGAACCCCCCCCCACCCTTCAAAAAAAAAAGAACTTTTTTAGCAATTTGATTGGGCACGCGTGTAAAAAATAAATGAATTTTATGCAGAAAAAATATAGCAATATTTATTGACGGCGAGAGATTTATTTGAAATTCTGCGCGCAAAGTCCACGAGTTCACGGAATGGTCATTCGCTCAACGAGATGGTCATTCGCTCTTTTCACCTCAACGTGAAGGACAAGCCAATCCACCTCTCCTCCACGCATCCAAAATGCCGAGAGAGAGAAAACGAGTGGAGAGCAGGTGACTACCAACAAAATCGCGTCTCGCGCCGTCAATATTGCTCTAAAAAATTTTGTTGTCGCTTAAAATTAATTTTTTGACGCGCGTGTCCCAACCAGACTGTTTAATCTTTTTAATTTTTTTTATTTTCAGGATTTTATTAATGAGACACTTTGCGGGTTTCGCGCCGTCGACCGCGCCCCATATCGACACGGGCCATTTTCGGCACTCCGCCAAAATATTCCACACTGACGTCACGCCGCTGGACACGACTCTGACGTCACGCAGCGCATCGTCACCTGTTACCTGGCGCCATCTGGCACCATGACGTGACATTGTCATTTGAAATCACGTTGGACATTGACGCCACGCGACTTCAGGTGACACCGTGGGTCACGTGACAATACCTCGTCACTTGACACCATGACGTCACGTAAAAACAAACATGAGACTGCTGATGACTGAAAGAATATAAAACAAAGCATAAATTTTCGCGAACTATGCCAGAAAGGTTTTCGGGCGATAAAATCGATAAAGCCAGGTGGATGTTAAGCCAGCGAAACTACGGGCATGAAAGTAGGTGGAGCTTCACGCTTGAAACTTGAATGCGCGATTTTCGAAGTGTTCTTCAGTGACCACAAGGTGGTGCTGGTTTGTGCCCAATAACATTCCATAAGACGTTCAGGTAGCCACACCAACGACAGGGAACGGTTCATGCTTACACATGCAGTTTTGTCGTTCCCTGGATTTCAAACTCGAATGCGCGACTTTTGAAGTCCACGAGGCCTAGTTTGTGCCCAATGAAATTGTTTAACCGGTTCACGAAGTGCTCCCATTTTAATACACCCTCATTGGTTCCAAAACGCTATCAAATTTTCGTCCGGCGTGTTACTCGGTTTAATACATTACCGTTCATTCAGTCCATCTGCTCCGAAATGACACTTTAGAGTCTCCGATGTCACACCTCAGCTGTCGCAGTGTTTCACCTAATGGTTGCGTATCTTAACACAAAATGTGTTTTATAAGCAGGTTTCCACGAGGCCTTTAACGTTTTGCTGTAACGTTTGGTCATATAAAACGATTTCAGTACCCCGGCAGGATTTGAATGAAACTTTTGGCGAATATGTGCTGCCACCTAAACACGCGACTGGGTTCGAGACTAAGGGGCAAGAAAACAACGCGCGCAAGGCCTCTCCCACCAGTTCGACACCCAAATTATCAGCCACATCCTGTATGCCCATTGAGCCGCTCTGACCTAGATACGGCTCCCCCAAACCTGCCTTTGTCCCCATCGTGGGTTATCTTCTGCCCAGAAGTGTCGACACAAAGAAACCATCTTCCATATCTGCTCGGCCAGAAGGAAGAGAGAGAGGGTACTAGAACCATTTACTCTCGAACCGATGTTTCTACAAAAGGTCCATTCACCACCTTGAGATTGTAAGCCAAGTGCCTTGCCGACTTGCCAGGGCTTTTCTATGCCGCATTGCGAAACTTCTTTGCAACATCCTGCGAGACCGTTGAACATCAGCGGTTTCGCGACGGCAGAAGGCACGCCGGGTGCGACCGGGACCGGGCCGAAGGCGTACGTTAAACGATCGCCTTAGGATGCTCTCTTTGCGTCACCGGAGCGAAAGTTACCAACAGCAGCACACACATCTGATAAATTGCATCTCAAGCGCATAAATTGTAGCTGTCATTGAAAAAAAAAAAAAGCTTTATGGGAAAAAAAGATTGAGGTACATCTAAGCGCTTCTTACGAGTTGTGAATGCGAAAGCATGCAAGCCGCTTGTCCGCTCCCTTTTTCGTCTGCTGCGTACTTTTCGTCGCCGGTCAGCGCGTGTGCTCCCCTGGTGACCTTGGATGCTCCGTGTTAACGGCGCGCTGATGGACACGCAGCGCCATGGGGTGAGCGGTCGTGGAAACTGACGAGCGCAGCGGCCAATGGGAACCCCGTCGACGCGCGCCAGCCAATGGAACCGAAGGAAACTATAGTTTGAGATTGAGAGTGGTTCAAAAACGCCACACACGAAAATCGTCAAATCCCACCGCGGTGACAGGTCAAGAACGAAGTGGACGCTCCTCCACCCTTTCCACTTCAGTGGAGCGAGACGGTGGAAAGGAGGTTGCTCCCTCTCCTGCGTTCGCTTCGCTAAAGTGGAAAGAGGTGGGAGGAGCTTCCACTTCGCTCTTGGCAGTTTTCGCGCTTCAAACTGATGACGTCAGCTCGCTCCATGAGACAGTTAAAAATTGTCTACAGCTTCATTTAGTGTTGACTCGGAACACAGCCCGCAGTAAACGGTCCGGGATGGATGCAACTTTTTTTTCCTCCGGTAACCAGATTTCTAACTTGTTTTCTTATCGCTACCGGGACGTTTTGTACATATCGGTGCATGTTCCCTAGAGGTTGGAGAACTCCACACCCGTGCCCTGTTTTCTTCAAGTTAATCTCTGATAAACGAGTGCTTCGGCTGAAACTCGCCTTCAAGTCCCAACCGAACCCGGACACTATACTTGTGTCCAATATGACCTGCGCTGGCCCTTAGTAGGTGACGTAGAAATTTCAGCACTACGGCTTTTCATATCTACCAAATGTTTCAACGGTAACCTAAAAAAAAGATCGCTAAAAAATTGTGGTTGAGAAGAAACAAACCTTTTTCCAGTCACGGCGGACGTCAGGGTCCGCCGTGACCCTGACGTCTGCCGTCATAAAAAGAAATTACGATTTATCTAAATAATAAATTAAGATCTACTAGCTAGTTAAATGTTTGGTTAGTTAAAATAAACATATATGGTTCCAATTAGAAACTTTTATCGTCATAGAAAACCACTACATCAAGTCATTAGGGAGTTTTCGTAGATCGTTCTCGCCGTCCCGCAACGCTCCCCCCATCCCGCTATACGATACCCGGAACTCTACAGTAAGGAGTTTTGTAGACCGTGTTTCCCACTCCGCCAAGCCCTCCGCATCGAAGAAGCCGCTAATGCGCCTGCGCGCCGATGGCCTTGACTGTAGAGTTCCGGGTAGCGTAGCGTGTTGCGGAGAGCTTTGCCGGACGGCGAAAGCGATCTACGAAAACTCCCTATTAAAGGCCATCGACGCGCAGGCGCAGGAGCGGCTTCTTCGTTGCGGAGGGCTTAGCAAAGGTAGAAACGCGGTTTACGAAAACCCCTATTTTTGGAAGATATAAGGCAGGTGCAGCATTTTACGGCGTTCCGAAAAGAAAAAAAACCCGCTTAATTTGGACGTGTTTCAAGGTTTTGGTTTCCTATCGGAGCGCATCTTTGCGCCAGCGGCTGGTTTGGATTGGTTCAGAGTGGACTGATTTCGTGAGGCCGCGGCGCGGTTGCCGCCGTTCTCTTTCGTTCTGTTCGTTCGCTCGTTGGCTACACTTTCCCACTTACAAGAGGGAAGAAGTCTTTTGGCACGCTGCCAATATGGCGCTTGTCCTGTATACTTCTTGTCCTTGTCTTTTTTGCGCTATTTTATTTGTTTAACTAAGATGAACCAACTAGCCCAACAACGTACCCTACTAAGCCAATAGGGGAGTTTTCGTAGACCGTTTTCCCGCCTCCGCTCTCCAGAACGAAGACGCCACTACTGCGCATGCGCGGCGCTAGCCCTGTCTGTAGAGTCCCGGATCTCGTAGCGGCTAGCGGAGAAATTTGCGGGACAGCGGAAACGATCAACAAGAACTCCCTAATAGGGAGTTTTAGTATACCGTTTACGCAGCCCGCTAAGCGCCCACATAGCGCTCCGTAATCCTCCAAAAGACCTTGAACTATATGCAGACAAGGCTGGCAACTCGCATGCGCAGCTGCGGCGTTTTTTTTTTTTTTTTTTTTTTTTTTTTACGGATACCGTAGTGGAGGACAAAAACGATCTATACTGTCTACAACTTCCTAGCGACACGCCACGGGTGGGGAGGAAGCTGTGGTGTCAGCATCCGAAAGCTCCGACGCCCGGGAGAGCAGACTGGATCTCCGCACACAACAGTACGCGGACCGTTAGCGAACCCCTGCGCTAAATGCTAATGAATTTCGTCGGGAATCAGCATATATACCAACAGCAGCGATTTCGGCATCACTTTTCGTTTTCGGATATTATATGCCGACTTTGTTTTTGCGCGCACTTTGCGTACAAGGTGTGTAAAAAAGTTTATTGTTTTTATTTTATTTTCACCTCACAAATAGACTATTCATGGCGAAACGTAGACTCCGCTCCCTCCCTCCACCCCCCCCACACACACACACACACGTACACACACCAAATAGCGTTAAATTAAGGTCCGGACCAGAGGCCAATTTTTCAAAATTTGCCGTTTTCTGATTTAAACGATAGACAATTTACAAACAATTTAGGTAAAAAGCACATGCTTCATGGACACATGTTTCGTCGACACTGTGACGTTTCGTGGAAATCCGATTCGTGAACACATGCTCTTGCGACGTTTCATCGATAACATACCATTTTATTACGTACAATTGATTGGATTACTGGCTTTATTTTGTTCGCCGGAAGTACACCCGATAGAACACATACACAAAATATCGCAAGTTCTAATTTTAGCTTTTTTAAGCAGACAGCGCAATCACCCCTTGCTCTGCTCCTTTGGAAAAAAGAAAAAAAAAAGGGATTATACAGTATCAGGTTTAACCTTACGGCAAACCTCCTTGGAACCGCCAACAGTTCGGCAAGCTATAGGCTTCCATCATGATGCCGGTGGCCGGGGCAGTGCGCACGGAAAGAAGCAGTCGACGAAACGTCGCAAGATATGTCAAGGTAACGTCTCAGTATATCGACGAAACGATCTGTCGATGAAATGTCGTTCGACGTACTGACTGCTACCGGCCCTACAGGCGTTCAAGGGGAACGTTCGCAGCGCCTCACACTCGAGACTAATCGCGAAGTACAGCTGGTGACTACGTGGGCGGAGGAGTCCAAATTAGAGCTTATTTGCGTTACGTGAGGTGTTATAAGTTTCGTCTTTTCGAAGTTGGTTTTTTTTTTAAAGTCTATAGGCCGTTTATTTTGGGGTTTATTTTTGTTTCACATAGATTCGGTGTTTATCGGTGTCAGACAAAAAATCTACGTTCTGATGTTCGCGCATGTTGAAGAGAACAAGACTTGGCCGTGGGGTTCCCCAACCGTTGTCCCCAAACTCCCGGGAATACTATATGCGCGTGATTCGAACACTTGGAAAGAGTCCGGGCACCGATAAGAGAAGGAAACAAGGTAATAGGTTTGGTTTCTGAAGGAATAAGTAGCTTTGCGGATAGTTCCGAGGGGGGGGGGGGGGTAGTATATATTCCGCATCAACAGAAAATGCTGCTGTAGGGGGAAATTTATTTTCCGTGAAGCTATTTTTTTATATACAAGGTATTTCTTTTTAAAGTTTAAGAGATTTGTTAAAAAAGAAAAGCTATCAAAGCAGCACTAATGCTCTTTGTGGAGGTGGGTTACACGGCCAGTGGGCATAACATTGGAGGCTAATTGTCGCGATAAGTCGAATAATTAACTAAAATATCTTTATTAACTTTTTAATTTGTGAAAATAAAAATACTGTTCCAATCGAAAATTTGCTGAACGTCATCCAAAACCGCTAGATCAATTTTTAGAAAAAAAGACTACAAGAGGACGCTTAAGCGCGATAGCTTAATATGAACCCCCGCCTGTTCCCAAGCCGTGCAAGCGTGTCTGCGTGACCTAGTCGGTAGCGTGTCGGGCTCGCAACCGAAGTATCATTGGTTCGATCCCACTTCGCCTAAAATTCTTCGAATCTTTCTTTAACGCACACGAATTACCCATCGACTAATCAGGATTTTCCCGCCCCACCGACACCGACGACGGCTTCTCTGTGACACGAGCTGGTTGGAAGAGCAGTAGTGCACTCAGTTTACACGCAACAGCTACGCAGAAGGCTGGCGGTGAAAAACCGCGGATGATAAGAGACGGAAAATGCACGCGGACGAGTCATCGCACCTTGTTTCTGCTGCACGGGTTACTTTAGCGCTCCACGGTGCTTCCCCCGTGCGTTCAAGTCTCTCTAAAAATGACTTCTGTAGCGGTTCCTGTTGACGCTCGGAAAGTTTCTCATGGCAGCCATATGGTTTTTTTCTCACGAATTAGGAATTTGATGAAAACATTCTAGTAGTCGACTGTATATGACGATTATACGTCGCAATACAGTCGGCTATTATACTCGGTGGCAGGTCGAGGTCGAAGTGGAAGCTCCTCCCACCTCTTTTCAGTGTAGCAGAGCGAAAGCTAAAGAGGAGAGTCTCCTCTCCAGCGTTCGATCGGCTAAAGGGAAAGAGGTGGGAGGAGCTTCCACTTTACGTCCCCCTGACCGTTTAAATCCCCCGCACAAACCACATTAATGTAGCTTTCACGTTTTTTTTAAACGAATTTGTAAAGCCTAAAAGAACATCCGTATGTTCAAAAACAGCTCCAACTCGTTGTTTTTCGGGTTTCCCCAAATTTCACCAAACCCGCTCAGGGGTTAATTTTAAAGGGACACCGACAGGGTATTTATGCTCGCCCAGGGTTTTATTGGAACGTGAACCATAATAGTCCAACTATCCTGCACAAATTTTCAGCTCGAACTTCGTTTGCTTTTGCGCCCGTAAACGACGGTCGCACAACAAAATGAAGAAAACAATTTAAAAAAAATGGGCAGGCAGAGATAGTCACGTGACTTCCAACAACTCCCTCCCCTACTCCTCGGTACGCATAGTCGGCCATGAGTCTCTGTGCTCATGTTTCGGTTTCGGAGCAGTGAGCTTGAGTGAGTGAATAAACTTTTATTGTAGCGACGTCTGATAAACTCTCGGGTGGAGCCCCTAGTCCGGGGCCCCCATACGTGGCGGCGACCGCCTTGGTGCGGTCCACCAGCGATTGCTGGCCAGTGGCCGTGTCATCGGTCAGCCGCTCCTCCCAGGAGGTGGGGATGGGATTGGAATTGGGTGGGACGGCGGGAATGAGCTGGCACTGTGAATGACCATGAGATGAGACCATGTGAATAAGGTTGGGACGGTCGCCGCAGTGCGGGCACTGAGGCGGGCTGAGTGATGGGTGGAGGTAAGAGTTGAAGAGGGGGTGAGCAGTGAGCTTTCTTCCTTTAATAAAAAAAAATATGTGACTCCACAGCAAAACATTGATTGAGTAGTGTCGTGATTCCTGACACCATAATAAATCGCCTAATAAAAAAAAAAAAAACCTTTTTGGTCACGTTTTTTTTTTTTTGGATCACATTGCTAATACATTATACAAAAGACAGGCTGCATACAGATTCGCTCGCGAGTCACCGCGAGATCCATGCTTCGAACGTCGCATGGCAATGAGTTCAAGAAAACTTGACACGCGGCATTCGAACCACGGATAATGCGGTGATTCCTGTGTGCCTGCTGACTGTCTTTTGTATGATGATATGTGAGCAGTGTGACCCCGGCTTTAGGAGTTTATCGGTATTTACCGAAAACACGAGACTCCTTTTTGTAGGCGGTATTCACTGGACGCCATATTTGAGTACAATGTTCACAAGGCATGCTCAGATTGAGGTCACACTTATAAGTTCCCAGTGCACTGGTCAAACGCCGGCTCAGAGCACCGAACGTTGGCGTCAGGCCTTTGGCTTTCGCATTGGAACGCGTTCGACGAGTGCTGTGAAGATAAAGGCAGCCGTTGTCCCCACTGCACTGGTCGAACGCGTTAGAACGAGGAACGCCGGCGTCGGGTGTTTTGGCTCTCGCGTTCGAACGCGTCCGACACGCAAAAGGTCCTTCGTAACTCTCCGATGAGTGGTTGTTGTTCTGCCGCTCACCTACGCATACTCGATGGCATTCTTCTCTCGTCACGAAGATGTTGAAGTTTCGGCCGCACCCGGTGTACGTGAACTCTTGGCAGGCGTGGTTGTGCCGGTTGTGGAAGTACATCACCAAGTTCTGCATGCAGGTGCCGGCGTAGGGGTCCTCGGAGCACGGGTCGCGCAGGCACGCGTCGAAGACTGCAGAAAAGGGCGAGACGGAAGAGGGAATCATAATAACCAATGTCAGGATGGGAACTGCAGGGAGGTCTTTCAGTTGCCCCGGGAGTGTCGAGTGACGCCCGACTTATTTCATATAGGAGTTACTTATTGCGTTGGAGTAAAATAAGTATTACGCGTTTGAATCCAGTGTGCACGTTACGGAAGGCCCACTCTTGAGAATGACACCAGTTGTAGTAACGCTGTGGAAACCGATAACAGAATGCTTATGGTTTTTTTAACGATTCATCTCTCAAGTGTTGTTAAAGCGAGACACAAATCAGCTCTCACAAAATTATTTCTTTGCTTGCAGCTTGCTTCGTGGCATTGGAGTTTCAGATACCCAGAACAGGCTCGGCAATCAATTCCATCCGCTTTTCTGTAACAATTTATGTGCCATACACAATATATCATAATGCTCTTTGAGGATTCCGAAAAGAAGAAAAAGAATGGCTTAGTAAGCTGGTTGTGTGTTCATAGGATAAAAACACTATTGCAGATTTTGTTTTTGACACAGATGAGATCGTGTTCACCTACTTTCAAATAACAAATGCACCGCCTACGAGCACCTCTGCAGTAAGTTGCATCGAGATACGTACAGAAAATTTCAAGCTGCTGGGACTGTGTGCAAGGTCGTGCATCGTGCGCGTGAGCGTTATTTTGGCAAGTTTGCATTTGTACGGGCTTGTTCACACGAGCAGAGACAAGGCGGTAGCCAGTTGCCCGGCTTGTTTTGGTCCTTTCAAAGGGCCAACGCTCCATTCGGTACACACTGCAATTTAGTCCAAGTTGCTTTACCACGTAGCCCTGAACCCAATATGACGCGCCGGTTCCAGCTTGCTGATTCTTTGAGAAATGGTTTCCCTCCCGTGGAGACGTTCATAACCATGGTGCCTGAAAGGCGTCTCCAACTGGTGTCTTTTACCGCGTACTCGTGCATCTGCGGTTCCTCGATTTCCGCCCGACGACGCGATGAAAGTGCCATGTGTTGTTACCTGTCGCCATCTTGACGGTGACATCAGCGGAGGCCGATGTGACAGACGCCTGCTCTGCTGCACGTCACTCTGCAGCTTGACAGTCTCCAGAAGCTTAAGCCGGGGTCACACTGCTTATACATCATACTCAAAACACAGTCTGCATACAGATTGGAACGCGAGTCACCGCGAGATCCGTGCTTCGAATGCCGCATGGCAATGAGTTCGAGGAGACAACTTGGCACGCGGCATTCGAACCACGGATATTCCGGTGCCTCGTGTTTGCAGGCTGTCCTTTTTTATGATGTATGAGGAAAGAGACCGCGGGCTTAAAGGGCGATGCAACAATTTTTGTACTTTGCGCAAATACCGCTTAGAACGGATCCCTGACGTTAATGACCTATGAAACACGCGTTCGTTTTTCACCCCACGCAATAGAAGTCCCAGAAAAAAACTAAAGAAAAACGAGCAGTGTTCACCCCCTCAACTCGCAGCCAGAACAAGCGGCCACGTGACCTGGAATGGATTATATGCCGCCAATGTTGATCATAGCCACGCGCTGGGGTTGGCAAAGCACAGGACACGCGCTGAGTTCCAGACATTGTTATGGCTCGGCTATTGTCGTCGTTGAAGCGATTGGACACGGGCCACTACCCGAATGCTTCTCGAGCTAGTAATTATCACGAGCCCAAATCGAGTGCCCACGCAATGCTCGGGTCCAATCTATGAACCGCATTCAAATATCGTCACTGGGGTGTACTGCGATCCCCACGTTACGTCATCAAATTTTGCAAAAGAGAGATTGAATGAAAATGATCGCTTTTGTCCTTGAAATTACACCGCAACAAAGGAGTTTCTTGGACAGTGGCGTTGCGTGCGAGTATCCTTGAGTCCCACCAGTGCCAGTAAGCTCGTATAAAGTGAAAAACATTCCAACTGAATATCGTTGCACAGCTCCTTTAAAGCCGGTTCGTTTTCTACGACTCGTTTCTACGAGAAAATCATCATGAACGAGCATCATGAGCGAGCGTTACAAACGAGCGTTATGACCGAGCGTTATGAACGAGCGTCATAAACGAGCGTCATGAACGAGCGACACGCCGGAAGCGTTGCACGAAGGGAAAAAAAGAGTAAAAAATTACACCATCTTCCCGAGGGAACCATGGGGTGATGCGGAGCATCGTGTTGGTTCCGAGGAAACAGTCAGTTGCGTGCTGACGTCGAGAGATGGCGCCACCGACTGCCCTAGCGTTACCCCCTACGCGAGCCTTCGTCGCGGCTCGCGGCAAAGAAACTTGGAACGCTCGCCGCTCGCCGTTTATTTTTTTCACACTTGAAGGAGAGGAGACTAGAGGAGAGTTGCGCGTGCGCGCGGTGTGAGTACAAGCGAACGCACGCGGAGTGCACGCGTAGCTGGTATACTTCGTTTCAGCTTGGGTCCAGACGCAGCCGATGCTACAAGCGCGAGCTCCGGGCTTTCAGCGTCCCTGCCAAGCTTGGCCGCTCGTGCAGTCAAAGCACTGTTCAGGGCAGCATGCTCGCGCTTGTAGCATCGGCTGCGTCTGGACCTAAGCTGAAACGAAGTATAGAGAGAGAGAGCGGAGAGGGTAACGCGCAGCTGTTGGAGAGAGGGAAGGAGGAGAGTTGCGCGTGCGTAGTGTGAGTGCGGACTACAAGGCCGCGGGACATAGACCCGAGCAGAGATGCTCCGCATCTAAAAATACAACCCTAAATATAAGGCAAAAAAAAACACACACACACACACACACACAAACAAGAAAGACACCTTAAGGGGTCGAACCTGAGTCAGTGCAGCTGCAGTCAGATACTACGGCCGCCATGATGCGTAGCACAGCTAGCCTGAAGCATTGCGCTCGCGGCAAAACGTACCGGCGAGAGCGAAGTGACGTCATATGTGACCGCTCGTCTCAATAATTAAATAAATAATTAATTATTTAATTATTGTTTTAGCAATACTGCCAGCCGTCTGATCGCTGGCCAAAGAAAGAACCACTGCTTCAGACCACAAGTAAACAGGACAGAAACAATTATGTTGTACGTACCAATAACAACAAACGCACGACGTTAGTTGACCTTCACTTGAACACATTCACCGATATAAATGGCAAGATGTAAAGAAAATACAACACTAAAAAATTACGTCCCGCATCGCGCAAGACCCATATAAGGCGGTGCCTTGCGGCGCCCTCGTTCGCTTTTCGACTTAAATAACATATGTGTGCACAATTAAAAAAAAAAAAAAAACGAGCTCAGAGAGCACACGGCGTGTCGTTTGTGCAGGACGCATTCTGTGCTTGTTCATTGTCAGTACGATCAAGCTCGTAAAATTGTTTTCCCGTAACTTCCACGACCAAACGCTAGGATCGCGACATCCGACAGCACGACAGGCCACCTCCCGCGACAAAATTCGTTACCACTTCGGGACCATTTTTTCGATGCACAGGCGGTGTTGAGGAAGAGATCCAACCATCGCGCCCCTAGTGGCTAAGTTGTAAACTAAACCCACGAGGACAACAGCGACACGAATGATTCGTCTGTGTTTCGGGCGCAGAGCTCGCGGTTAACGTAACCAATCGCCGCGTCAGCCTACGGCTGGTGCTCGCGCTCTGATCGGGGAAGCACCGAACACGAGTCCCCACCGAACTCTGACTCAGCACTCCTGTCATTTCTGTGTACAGCGCTCGATCGACGCGGGTGACGAAACGAATCTAATGTATACGCGGGTCTTGAGTTGGGTAAACACGGAGGTCTGTGAAAAAGAAGCTCTTTAAAGCGCTTCCAATGGTTCGACCTCTCCGCCAACGTCATGGCTGAGTGAACCCCCGACTCGCCTCAACCGGCAAGAAGCCGAAGCTCGGTAGACGCGTCCGTCTTGGTGACGCAGCGTGTTTGCGTCGCACTTCATGCGAGACACTGCAAGGCGTGCTTGACGGCGGTGCTGACGCAAAGTCCACGCTGCGCTGCTTGGATTGATGGTGTTTAGGGAGATTGGCGGGGGCAGACCTTGTTTTTTCAGTGGTCTTGGCTAAATACACCTGTCAAAGACTCCACCATACTTACGATGAATGTCGCTCGTCGGTCGACGTTCATGGAGAATGACAACAGACGTCGAATATCGTACTTCGAAAGAAGCCCCGGAGAGGATGGGAGGCTTTTACGACCGCACGACCTCATTAGACGGAGTAGCCAGAGGACCTCGCGGGGAAAAAGAAAGAAAGAAAGAAGCAAACAAATATATCCGACGAGGCGAAGATTAAAAATGTGTTTCGCGCTCGGGTCATTTTGCTACAGGTGCGGCATTGATGTCCATCAGTAGTGATTAACGGCGGCTATTAAGCGACCATGGTCCCAGAAAGATGCGCTGAGGTGGAACCGAGCGCCTGTTTATTCTCTCATCGGCGAAGCCCTGAGTCCTTCTGTATGTTTACGTAAACGTGCGTGTATAAAGTGTGAGTTGCCTAACGGTCGTGGGCAGAGTATACACTGGATAAAAGGTCGCAGTTCGTCAGAGTCCGTCGTTTATGTTGTTCGCGCCCATCTCTGCTTCGTTTTGTTATCGCCGGGGTTATCATTTCAAGCCTATACACTAAAGTCAATAAATAAGCTATACGCTTCAGAGTAAATACTAGTGATGGGGCGAATTTCCGGAGGTTCGGTTTCGGACTGTTTTCAGAAGATTCCGAAACGTTTTGGTCGAAATTTCGGTTGTTTCGAAGGTTCGACAGTTTCGTCGCTATGTAGCCAACATACGGCGTTGTTTCTTTTGGTTTTGTGGGCGTTGTGAGTGTTTAAGGACTAAAATATAGACCGAAATTCGATGAGTTTTTGGTTTATTTTCTGCGTTATAGCAATACGTGCCAGGTTGCCCGCGGTGAGTGGGGGATCTTCGTAGATCCGTACACGTATACCATCCCATGCTGAAGCTTGCAGGCGCATCGACCCGTCGAGCGGGTTCTTGATCCGTGCTTTAAGTGATGGCCAAACTGGCGGCAGGACTCAAAATGCAAAGCTCTATGATAAAGCTCTATTGTAGCTTGTGCGTGTCCAATTGTCAGAGCTCTGGGTGCAGTCTGTAGGCCTCCCGAACATTTCGGTCACGAATCACGGTTGACTAATCAGTGATTTCATTTCCACTCTGGAAACACGCTGCCACTGGTCTTAAGCGGAGAATTCTGTTTAATATATTTCTGAAGAACTAGGAATAACTGTGATGCACCAGGAAAATAAACATCTTCGGGTAAGCAATGGATTAGTATGTTTCTGAAGAACAAGGAATAAGTTACATAGCCACTGCAGCAGAGAGTGACGGAAAATGAAGCACACCTCGTTAATCTGTACTGTGCCAATAGCTTTAGGTTCGCGAAAGTCTGTCACCGCCAATCGTTTGCAGCCTGTGCTGCTGTGAAAAATAGTCGTTGGGTGCGTCCTCTTGGAAACGTACGCAAGTACCCGCGTTGATTGTGCACTCATCAAGTTGTTTAGAGCCAACTGTACCTAGATCTACAATGTTTATTTCTTATCAACATGATACCCTTACACAGTATAGGAGGTTTCGGGCAGCACGTGCGCATATTTTCGATTGCATAACACAGATGTCGGAGATTTTCCGACACAGTCTCTTCCGCATGCCACCTGTGTTGTGTCAACATAAACCGCAACGTTTCCTGCTCTTGGAACGAACACTACCCACGTCGTCGAGCTTTGATGCGATGAAAACGAGCGTAGCGATTTGAGATAATCGATTTCACCTACGCTATAAAAAAGCCCGTGCGTCTGCTTTCCCGCACAACACTCGGAGAGCCAATCAGCGTAACTTACGGAGGCAGCTCAGCGAATGACGATGCCGAAACATATGTTTAGACCAAAAACGCAGTCTGAGTTGTGACATTAAGCAATGCAAAACGTCACACTTGCATTGCTTAATGTCACAACTCAGACTTCGTTTTTTGGTCTAAACATATGTTTCGGCATCGTCATTCGCTGAGCTGCCTCCGTAAGTTGCGGTGAATGGCCCTCCGAGTGTTGTGCGTGAAAGTAGACGCACAGACTTTTTTAGAGTGTACCTGTCCTCTTTGTTTTGGTCACGTGCGTACGTGACTATGGGTGCTGTGAAATCGAAACCATCTCGACCAAGGATACAAAATCTCAATATTTTGTGTCGTGTTGTCCTTTATTTTATTCCTCCGTATGTCAGATTTTATCTGAAGAAGCCTATTTTGTGAAATTAAGTATTTAGATTTAAAATTGTAATTATTTATTGGGGGTTTTAAAATGGTTTTGTTAATATATTGACAACGCTCAATAATGTGGTCTAGCCACTCTGGCAACGCTCCGAAACTATCCAAACCTATCCGTAACACACCAAGGTTCCGCCGTTCTTCCGAAGCTTTCCGAAACCTGCTTCGGAAAAAGTTTCGCCCCATCACTAGTAAATACACTTCGGCGATACATGAGCTATTTTAACAGGTTGTATCGGTCAACTATCAAGCCGCTCTTGAAAGTTGGTATCGTCGGTTTGACGTCTGTGGAGTGAACGTCGAATCGTTGTTTTAGGGTGTTACAAATGGGACAAGGGGTGAACCCCTATACACCCCCTATTTCTTAGAGTGAACAGGCGCCTGCCACACATTCACCACCGCTGCTGAGACGCCGCCGGGATCGTGACCGGCGGGTGCATGACACTTTTATGACGACATTGGGTAGAAATCGAGGAACCACTTTTTTGGACGCGGTAAGCACACCAGGCAGAGACGTATTCCAAGCACCATAGTTCGGCTCTCAACGGTGTCGATTGCCAAGGGGCTGTCGGCACCGTTTTCACGTTTTAAATTGTCATAGTTCGAGGTTGTACATTGACCCCGTACGTGTGACGTCACCGCTCTAAACAAGCCGTTACTAGGGGAGTTGAAATAAACGAATACATGGGACTGGATTCCGCTCCGAAAGAACGATTGGTCAAAAATCGGACGTGTAACTTAAACGTCTGAAAAGGATAAATATTGGAAGCCTATATCTCACACTAACCACGGTAGACGTTTTCCGAGAATCGTCTGTTTCTGAAATATTTGCGACGGCAACTTCCGGTCCTCGAGATGTCTCGAGACGCCTGTTGCAGACGCACGACGAACGCACGCGGAATGACTCAAGTATGCCGTCTGCAACAGTTTGGATCGTTTGCACAATGATTCGATTTTGCATTTGTAACATGGCAGGCCTAAGCAAACTAATCAGGTTCATAAAAACATTGTATTTGCGTGCGATACGGGATACTGTCTGACGAGAATCATCACACGCATAGAGATCTGCTAAAAATACAGCGAGAAAATCATCTATTTAGAACATGATATCAAAGCGGCGTCGGGCCCTCTTTCTAATTTTTCAGTTGACGTGCATTGTAATAAAAGAGCAATTATTTTGACTTTAACATGAGCGGTTGGAGGCCCAAAACTTCGTTTTTCAGGGGAACGCGACAGAACAGCACACGACAAAACAGCACGCGACAAAACAGCACGGTCAAAACAGCACGCGTCAAAACAGCACCTCGTCAAAACAGCACGGCGACAAAACAGCACGCGTCCAAATAGCACGCGACAAAACAGCACAGCGTAAAAATGGCACAGCGACAGAATAGCACGTGCCAAAACAGCACGGGGTCAAAACTGTACAGCGACAAAACAGCACACATGTAGCAACTTCAAGCGCGTTCTTCACCTCCCTGTGCGCGAATAATATCGAACCTCCATGATATTTCCATTTATTGTCGCTAGGTTATAAAGGAGTTTATTGCCTATTTCAGAGCTTACTAAACTCCCCAACCCCCCCTCCCCCCCCTCAAAAAAGAAAAAATATATATATAAAATATCGCGTCACGATTCCCCCTTCGGGCTTTTCATGAGGCTACACGAGTCAGTTGCAATGATGAGTACTAGTTGCAGTCCACATAATTAAATGTATGGTCAAAATAATTAAACTAAAATCCACAAAAAAAAAAAAAACCGGATAGCAGCAGTTGCTTTGCGACCCCCCACTGGACCTGTCGGACCCACAGTTTGAGGGCGCGGCAGTTGGTAGTGAATCACAATTTTAATCACAACAGGAGTTACCGATCCTCATCCAGCGTAAAGCATTCCCGTAAGGGGAGAGGCGCGAAGCTCTTGTTGGTACATTTGTCGGATTCTCCCGCGTCGTTTATAGTCAGCAGAAAAAGAAAAGGTCAGTATTAATTGAAAAATGTCATTATTTTCGAGGGCGTTTGGAGGGGTGGGGATGTGACTCACTCCTGACTATATGACCACTTTCCTTCGCAGTTTACAAAGTGTCTCCGAGGTCAGTTCAACTTTCAACAAAAGCTCCGGGGCGCAGGGGTCTTCAGAATGAAATCTGGGTTTTTGACCTGATAGGGATTTGTGTGCCGAATTCTTTGCTCAAATAAGAAAAATCCAATCGTGTACTGCACAATGCAAATCAAAAGCGTCCGTAAATGACGCACATTTTTTTAACAACCCTAGCGTCCGTCTACTAGAGGGGCATAAATACGAGTGTTTTATTGCCGTTTCTGTAATCGGCGCGAATTTCCACCTCTCGCAGTCGTGAACATGGGAAAATCGTACTGAGTACAATGATTGCAAATTTCTGGATTTTGATATTTGCATCTCCGACAGAAGTGGTAGTGAAGCTCATGTTCGTCCCGTGTACAAATACGAGCACACGACAATATGTCAGATCATGATAGGGCCCCAGTGCGTCTTGCAGAACAGGTCGCGTCGGCTGCCACAGACAGCAACAAATAAAAAAAAACAGTACCTGGTAACTCACTATACATTTTAAACAAACGCTTTTAAATATTACATTTTCGTCAGTATACTGATTTTCGTCAATAAACCGAAAATAACCGAGAAGTTTATGAGTCTACAAATATTTACCGCAATAATTTCCGAAAACATATTTTTTTGGACGCTGTGCTGTCTTCTCGTTGTGCTATTTTGACGCTGTGCTGTTTTGACGCCGTGCTGTTTTGGCACGTGCTCTTCTGTCGCTGTGCCGTTTCGACGCTGTGCTGTTTTGTCGCCTGCTATTTTGACGCGTGCTGTATTGTCGCCGTGCTGTTTTGACGCTGTGCTGTCTTGACGCGTGCTGTTTTGACCGTGCTGTTTTTTCGCGCGCTGTTCTGTCATGGTGCCGTTTTTCAGGCTTGCAGTATGAATGTGTGTTTCGTACCTGCCTTGCATTCATCAAACTGAGAAAGAAAAATCCTACTGATTCTTCAGTTTTAAGTAAGACCCCAAGCTTGCATGACTGAGAAAGAACGCTTCTCCATGCCTCTACGAGATTCGAGTTTACTCTTACCCCGAGTGTAAAAGATAAAGAAGGCCAGAATGACTTTGCCTAATCAGTCTCGCCATAGCTCACTAACGAACATTCTAGGCCGAATGTTTGAGATGCCGAGTGGAGTAGATAAGGAGCCGAGCGCGGCTTTGTCGATTCACAACCAGCTGTCACGCCAACGCATCGTCGCTCGCTGCTGCTGCCGCCGACGCTTATTCTTTTGTTTCTAGTCACAAGTTCGCCGATTAAATCTTTATTTCTTGTTTTACGCTTGTCGATCTCTTTCAATTTGCGTTACATATATATATATATATATATATATATATATATATATATATATATATATATATATATATATATATAATATATATATTTAACATTATTATAAATTATGTTACGGACAGTTCGTTTGATCACACTGGTGTGCCGTGAAGCAACTGCGCTGTCAGAAATCCTTGAAACGTGCGATGACCTGCACTTTGACCATAATACACTTCACGTCGTCAACGTACGTGATACGGCTTCACGGTGTTTTCACCTTAAATATTGCGGAACCGAGCTCCACGGGAAGACGTTCGCGCACTCGCGCACCTCGAGCGTCGAGCAAAGCTGCGCAGGGGCACCCTTCGCTTCCGAAATCCCACAGAAAGTGGAGCCCGAGAATAGTAGTTTCGTCGATCGTCACCAACCTCATGCAACGCGGTCGTGTACTCCCTCAGAAAGAACCATTGAACCCGCGAAAGCCGTTGTGTCGTCTGCTGTCAAGGCAAAAACGATTGTAAAACTTTATTACGGGCTTTTGTCGTCATCGTTTCATGGTACTGAGACGACATGAAAAAAGTTTTCATGTGTAGATATTGAGAAGACACCATGCTTACAAAAAATATATATTTACTTTTTTTATCAGACAATTTCTAACCTCACGTCGAGCCCCTATACATCTCCTAGCAACGGTTTGTTTGGAGCGGAGCGCCATGTTGTGACGTCATCACTTACGGGGACAATTGACACCGTTCTTGGTTCGTAAAACATAACCAACTCTGCGGGATATGCTTTCACCGTAAGATATGCAGAGTGGAAAGTTTGGTATGTTTCCTTCGGAACGATAGACTTTGAGATTCATCAGGCTCTTAGAAACCAAAACTAAACACCCTTTTAATATCTTACCCTTCAGTGTTAATGGGATTGTCCGGTCAAATTTCGTATTCAAGAAAACATTTAGACCTCATTGTCAATGGCTGTAGGAGAATCTTCCACGACAAATCTGAATTTTGTGTGCTTCCCTGGACCAGTAATTGTATTTTAAACCAAGCGTGCATAAACGGCGTTTTCCTCTTGCACCTTCAGAGCAGCGGAGTCTCTGACGTAACATAACGCAAAGATCGCGCCGAACTGAAGCGCCCTTCGAATTTTGTCCTCCGTGTGAGCGCTACGACGTGGTTCACCCTCGTTGCTGCGCTAGGAAATCTTTTGTGAACGAAAGGGGACTCTTGTTGTGCGGTTGTCACGCTCCACACTTCTCCGCGAGATTTAGAGTGGCGAGTAAAATGGAACGCTGCGGTGCGTCGGGGAGCACTGTGTTCCCACGGAGGAATGAGGCATAGGATCTGACAATCGCAAGCCTGGTGTGACGTCACATCAGGCATGGGAGCGCAGCCATTGATACTTGCGAAATTTGGCATGGAGTTTCGTATAATTATCCGTCATTGATTATACTAAATTGGGGTGTCGTTTATTAGAATAAAAATGGCAAATATTAATCATTAGGCTCCCGCCAGATAACCATCACAAGATCTTAAGAACTTCCGGTTTTCACCAGACCATCCCTTTAATGGAACATATAAAACTTTGATGATACGTTCTATCGGAACCCGATCACAGAGAGTTTGAGAACCATTTGGCTCAAGAGAATAAAATTAAACACCTCGTTGATATTACGAAGCGAGTCTCGCACCTCGAGATAACGCGTCTGTTTTTAATACCATCACTCCTACTCACTCCTCTAGATGGAAACGGTTTGAATCTTAGACCAAAAGCTATTGGCGTCTTGTTCGTCGACAACATCGAAACCGCCATGCAAGCGTTCCTAAAGACCAACGTCAAAATTTCTCTATAAAACTGGACTGGACAAACTGCCTCACAAGGTCAAAGGGTAAAGGCCGGTTCACACAGCACCGTTTTCTTATGTTTTCTTACGTAAAGTATAAGTCACCGAAACATTCGTGGTTGCGAATGTCGACGTGCCAGAGCTATCTTCTTGAACTGGTATCCACGCTTATTATGAAGCACGGATGTCCCGGTTGACTTGCACGTAAGTTTTTTGTAAAGTAACATAACGTTAGAAAACGGCGCTGTGTGAACCAGCCTTATGCCCAATTCACACGGCAGCGTAAAGGTACCCTTAGCCTAGGTCCCTTAGCTGAAGGTAATGTACCTTCGTAAACGGCGTTCTAAATCACACGATGAATAAACGGAGCAATTTGAGTTGATGTCGATTGCATTCCTGCTAAACCGCGAGAGGGGCACGTGATAAACAATTATTCCTCGAAATCGGTTTGATGCGCAGTTTTTGATTATTGTGTGTGAAATATCACATTTAAAACCTAAATATTATTTGCGTTTGCTTTTGTGGCACTTTATTTTATTTTTTCTAAGTCTAAGGGCGCACCTAAATGAGTCTTGCCTTAAAACGTCCGACCTGTCTGGCCACACCGGCCCGTAAATCATCGGCGTTTACGAGTTTCCATTGCGAGGTGGGCAGACCTTTTTCTGTTTAGCAGCTACATTTTTCCGCGAAGTTCTCGCTGAAGTAGCTAAATAGTGCCAGCAGAAACGAACCACGTCGGAGTCTCACGGTTACGCCAGTCACGCCATCGAAAGAGATGGACGGCGACGAGGACAAAAGGTTCCTGGGAGGAAGAGTCGTCCGACTCGTCTACAACCTCGAAAAAGAGCTCGCAGTGGTCCATCGCGTTCAGATTCGTAGCAGACATTGTTTTCCACGTGCCGCCGCTGCTACCTGCAAGCTGGAGTATGCGTTCATCGTTAATGTATTATTACATCTCATTTGTGTGTCACAGCAATTTCATAATTTTCTACTGATATATATTGAATTTGTTATAATGCACTACACAAGATATATTCATATATCTGTGACTTTTATTTTGAGTTCGTGGGTCCGAGGCTACTCCCTGTAGCTGTAAAGGGAGCTTGGCGAGCTCCGTTTAACACAGGACCCCCTTAGCGAAAGGGACCTTTATGCGCCGTGTGATTACGATCTCCAGCTCCCTTTACTACAGGACTTTACACGCTGCCGTGTGAATTGACTATTAGTTTCCAAAGGGCGTGTCGCGAGCAAAACATCGCGACGCTGCCTTTTAGAGCGCAGCTCTTAAGCGCTCGTTTCCGGGTTTCGCGGCGTTGGCGTCGGCGTAACCGCGCTAAATTTAGCGGGAAAATTGACAACACCAATTCAATTCCGCGCTAAATTTAGCGGGAAAATGACGTCACATGACTTGGTGTCACGTCACCTATGAACAAATTCAGTTTCTGCGCTAGATTTAGCGGGAAAATTGATGTCACGTGACCTCAACAGCAATTCAATTCTCCGCTAAATTTAGCGGGAAATTGACGTCCCGTGACCTCAACACCAATTCAGTTTCCCCGCTGCATTTCGCAGGGAAAATGACGTCACATGACATGGTGTCACGTCACCTATGAACAAATTCAGTTTCTCTGCTAGATTTTGCGGGAAAATTGACGTCACGTTCGGAGGAGGAAGGGAAGGTACGGAGGAGGAGGGAGGAAAGGAGGAGGATGGAAGGAGGAGGATGAGGGGAGAAGGGGAGGAGTAGGAGGGAGGAGTAGGAGGGAGGAAATAAGGGGAGGACGAGGAGCAGAGGAAGATGACGGGAGGAGGAGGAGAAAAGGCGTACCCTCCCCTCCCCTCCTCCTCGTCAAGATGTGCGCTCTAATTTCGCGTTACAGAGATTTGTAAACCTCTTTAATTTTTTTTTCTTCTGGGATATATCTTAGTAAAGGGGCGTTTGAGATGTGTGGTCCAGTTTTGTTAGAAAAGAGAAAACAAATTGCCACGCATGATTGTACATCTGAAAGATTTTGGACGCTTATGGCGAGTAGATTGAATTATTGCCAAAATAGACAAATTCTGCATCCAACTTGGTGTCTCTTCTAATACATATGCATGCAGAAACTGAGAGAGAGAGAGAGAGAGAGACGGAAGCGGCGCGGGATGTGAGAATATTGAGCTCTGGTTGGAATGATTATGGGTGGACGCAAAGCTAGCTGCCTTTGTCTCCACTGCACTCGTCGAACGCGAACGCCGAACACTGGCGTTCCCTCGTTCTATCGCGTTCGACGAGTGCAGTAGAGGCAAAGGCAGCTTTTATCTCCGCTGCACTGTTCGAAGGCGTTTGAACGCGGAATGACGGCGTCCGGCGTTTGCGTTCGAAGTTCGAACACGTTCGACGAGTGCAGTGGAGACAACCGCAGCTATGCGGAGAGCAAGTCGTCTGCTTTTCTTGCGCAGGAGTTGCGGTGACGTCAGAACGACGCCGAGCTCTGATTGGCTTTGATTGAAAGGATAGTGGGTAGACCCCAATGCTCGATGCTTTGAGGTCTGCCCACTTTATTTTTTCAATCAGCCAATAAGAGCTCGGCGTTCTGTCATCATCGCAACCCCCGCACACGAAGCAGAGCGAACTTGCGCTCCTCATAGCTTAGGTCTACCCACTAATCGTTCCGACAAGAGCTCGGCGTTCTGACGTCGCAACATGTATTAGTTCCGTTAGCTTTGTTGCAATCGGGAAGCGTGCTTACAAGAAAAGTTCGATATAGTCACCAGTGTAAGGTTAAATGGGTCAAACATTTCTAACGGAATAGGGTTTCGTTGACACGCTTGGTTGCTGCAAACAAGGCCGGTTGACACACTCGCGTTATTTGTGTAACCGAGAGCGTTGTCCTCCCTTGTGACTGCTTATGACAGAAGCGACGCACTGGCACGCTGTCCCTATCCATAAGGAAGACATGGAACCCCGCGTAACTAGACTGACATTTTTGCAGCCTTTGCAATACAAAATATACGTACTATCTATGAGAAGTGGCCGCTTATTACATTGTCAAACATTCTCAAATAAGCCACCATCAAAGAATCATGCGCCAGAATAAAAGCAAATATACGGAAATCGAAAGTGTCCAGAGCTATGGCGCCAGTGTGTTTTCCGTTGTGAGCGATGACGTGGGGTAAAAACGGCACGCGGTCATACTATAGCCCGCAAGTGCGTGAGCCAGCCTGAACAGAACAATGCTTACCCGAAAATATGTGCTCTCGATAAAATAGTTATGACAGAACTCCCCAACTTTCATTAAAAAGAATAGAAATAGACCAGCTCAAGGTTGTCTACCGAATGATGCAACCCTTCGAAATAGAAAATAGAAACTTCCAAAAGAAACAAAAGCTACGAGGTGCATGCTTAGGAAATATGAGGTAGTTCATCTGCTTTGATATCGGTGAAAATGTCAGCATACGACGCTATTATAATGTTACACGGTGACGTTAAGAGTACGTATTCTTACGTCGGGTAAAATTTCCACGTAGTCGGCTACCACTCTTGTATAGACTTGCTAGCGTGTTGCTCCAGTTGTTGTCCGTTATCTTCTCCACAAAGGACGCCATACCTGCGACAGCAGAGAAAAATATGTTGCAAATTGCCCTGCAAATGCGTTGCTACGTGAAACATTCTTGGTTTAGCGCTAGTATCCTCCAGGCATTTCTTGTCGAGTTCTGCCTCCCGGCCTCTCCACTCCTCTCCACCCCATTGACTCATTGACTCGTGAACACTACTTAAAGGGGCTGATGCAACAATTTCTGTACTTTGCGCAAATACGGCTTAGAACGGATCCCTGACATTAATGACCTATGAAACACGCGTTCGTTTTTCACCCCACGCAATAGAAGTCCCAGAAAAAAATTAAAAAAAAAACCGAGCAGCGTTCACCCCCTCAACTCGCAGCCAGGACAAGCGGCCACGTGCTCTGGAGCCGATTATATGCCGCCAATGTTGATTGTAGCCACGCGCTGGGGTTGGCAAAGCACAGGACACGCGCTTAGTTCCAGACTTTGTTATGGCTCGGCTATTGTCGTCGTTGCAGCGATTGGACACGGGCCACTACCCAAATGCTTCTCGAGCAAGTAATTATCACGAGCCCAAATCGAGTGTCCACGCAATGCTCGGGTCCAATCTATGAGCCGCATTCAAATATCGTCACTGGAGGGTACTGCGATCCCACGTTACGCCATCGAATTTTGCAAAGGAGAGATTGAATGAAAATGATCGCTTTTGTCCTTGAAATTACACCGCAACAAAAGAGTTTCTTGGCCAGTGCCGTTGCGTGCGAGTATCCTTGAGTCCCACTAGTGCCAGTAAGCTCGTGTGAAGTGAAAAAACATTCCAATTGAATATCGTTGCACCGCTCCTTTAACCTTCCCCGTCGGCTCGGCCTGTGTCCTCAGAGTACGGGGAATGACGGACTGCCGTCGGTCACGTGTCAATTTTTCCACTAAATTTAGTGAAGAAACTGGATTTCTATGCAGGTCACGTGACATCAAGCCAAGTTGACGTCATTTTCTCTCCTAAATATAGCGGGACAAATGACATCACATGGCATTCGTGGTTACGCTTTTTGTAGCTTCACTTAATCTCAAAATTAGCCTATAAATGGTTCACGTAAAAAACAACAAAAAACAAAAAGAAACATGATCAATTGCCATTTGGGAACTATCAAGAGGCAGCGTTTTGTGCTTTAGTTTTAAAGCATAGCTATACAACCTACAATGTAATATCCTTGCTCCGCCCTTAAAAAAAAAAGAAAAAATTTGTTTTTACTTTGGTGGAAAAGGAAGAGCAGCGAAGCTGAAGTTTCTGTTATCGGCGGTGGCTTTCCAGACGAGCGATCTTGCTCTTCTTTCGCAAAGCGAAACTGGAGGCGCTCGACGCATCGGAACTTCAGGCGATAGCGGCCTCGCGGCGGTTGCGGAACCATTCGCGCTGCTGCGCACATCGCCACTCGTTCCGTTCCCGCTCTTCGTCCTCCGAAGAAATGTTGCCACCATCTATAAGCGACGGCAATAACCAGTTGTCTGGTTGCCGAGGCTGGAAAGGTTGCCGCGATCTATGAGCGACGGCGGCAAGCAGACAACCGGCAAACACAACACCCTGGGCAGCTACCGCCATCTATGAGCGACGGCGGCATCCATAGTGTTGTGTCGACCACGGGTGTCGACATTTGTTTAGTACCGGACACGATCCTTGGAAAACTAGCCCTTAAAAGCTCCGCTGTAAAAAACAAACAAACGAAACACCAGAATGGAAACATTCTTTTTTTCTATAAAGCTTAGATGGGACACGTAAACTTAAAAAAAAAATAATATTTACCACGATTTTTTTTTTTTTTAGCACAGGTTGGAGGTTGCAGCTTGCTAAGCCCCGCCCCTTGCTGAAACCGTGCTTACCTCTCTCATCGGCTGGAGAGATGATAGACGTGTGAAATGTTGGTTGTAAAATTGCATCTTCGTGCCGTAATTTTTTTTAATCGACAATTGTTTTATGTTTGAGAAACAAATAATCTACATAGAGACAGTACTGTTTTCAAGTATCACGAGATTGCCTTTTCCACTTTGGCCTAAAACGATAACAAACACAACTGCCGGTGTCTGCTGAACGCTCAATGACTCGTTGAGCTCGTCTATTTTTGATGAATGCGAGTCGTTTTTCGTTCACCGAAGTGCTTAGAGGAAGATCTCCTCAACCGACATAGTTGGCAGCAAACAACTGTTGCAAATACGCGCAATCAGAAGCGCTTCGCGGGTTCTTGTTTTCGTAGCGGGACTGGCATAAGCCTAGCGTCCCCCGTCAACTGTTTTGCTTGATCTGGCTTGACTTCTTCGTTTGCGCGTGTTGATGCTGAATAAAGATGTTGGTTGCCGTAAAAGTATAAAAAAAGAACGGGAAAGTTGAAAGGATTGCATATATATTTTGTTGATTTTTAAAAATCTTTTCGGTCGCTTTTACCGCACATCAACAAACGCTGACAGACGCTTGTATTGGATTGTGGCTCGTACATGATGGAACGCTAGAACGCCGCTTTCATGGTCGCGTCTTGCGAACGTTGCAGACGATTTCAGACATGCGTGGGCGGAACAGCAGAAGGACGCAGACAACGCAAGCGATGGCGGGCGCCGACGCGCCGCTTTCGTAATTGCGTATCTCGAGCGTTGCAGACGACGATGGATGGTGGGGGAATAGCAGACGATGCCGGACGCTGCCGCGTGTCGGCTCGCACAACTAGCAGGTGGTATCAGACGCCAGACTATACACGCACCGGACGTCGCGACAGGGAGGCACTAGGCTTGAGCACGTGTTCGGCCGTGCAGCCAAGCCAATCCAGTTGTAATGGACAGGGCCATTTATATGTTGGAGGGGTTTAGAGCGGGCCGTGACCTACACCTAAATTACACATGAAGGCGTAAATATTGCGCAAAAATTTCTTTACGCAGTAAAGTTTAAACAAAATACACGTGTTCCATCTAGGCTCTTCAAAAAGCTTTCATTTTTCATTTCAGTGTACCTTGAGGGGTTGATAAACACATCAGTGCATTAAAACAGGTCTGGCCCCATCAGTCGTGACGCTAAACGACAATTATTTTTAACGGTAATTAAAAGATTATATTCTCGAACCTGTTGACAGATGACATAACGTAGAACCTGTCAGGGAGCAACTATTAGAAAACCCCGGTACATTAATTGTGATTTAAAGAGCTAACTGGCTCGGTGAAGTCTCATTATATCTTCTAAGAAGAGTTTCCATGGCCATGGCTATGGTGACGTAACCGATGAAATCTTGTACACCCTAACAAACCTGTTCAGTATTGCGATATTTTGGTTATAGCCATTGACAAGGTGAAAACGACAGGGCGTCTCTTTGGTACATCCGGCCTCCAGTACTCTCTCGCTGCTTTCCGCCGTGCTTTGGCCACGTTTACGCGCTCCAGAAGGCGCTGAAGCATTGTCGAAGGTAGAAAACCCGCGCTAGAGGCGGAACAACTGAAACTCTTCCCCGCCGTTTTCAACAAGATATAAACATTTCTTAATATTCTTTTCTAAATTAGAAAATTGAACTAACCATTTCAACTGCACTGCACAATGCAAAAAATAACGGCGCTCAAAAAAAAAATCATCACGGTGCCGACATTTTAAGCGTAGTCTATAGTGTGACACTAGGCAAGCGCACGCGATGTGTCTATTGTGTTGTACATCTATATTATTGCACTGAATACTCCAGGTTTTTGTATACTTTTACTTTGACGCTGCTCCTCGCATTCGCTTTTTACAGTGATCGCTCTCGCCGCCTGTCACCTGTTATTTACAATTACGATGTACCGTATTTCATACGCCCTGTGGTTTCGTTTTCTTTTCGCTCGTGTCGCACTATGTATGCTTGGCCATCTGTCGCCTCGTAAATTCATAGGAAAATTAAATAGGAAATGATTGAATAAACGTGCCAGCGAACTGTCCCCGAAGTATAGAGTGGCAGACTAATTGTCAGATACGGAGTATTGAGACCGAATGCTCGCTCTCAGGAATTAAATGGGTCAAAAGCTTGCTCAAAAAGGTCTAAACTATAAGACAGGAACTAAGCGAGTTTATATACAAGAACGTGACAAGTGGAGTTTGTACTTTAAAGCCTTTTCGTAAATTAGCAATTATATTTTTGAGACATTCTCGAATGAGTTTTCTAACCGTACACATGTGTGTACCTTCTTCAGCGATTGGTGGGACTTCCGAGCCGTATTCACGGCGTCAGCGTTGTGCCAGGCAGAGAACGCCGTTTCAGGTGTGCTTGTGCGTGCACCGGCCCGCGACGCTGCAGGCAGAGCGATTGGCGGGTAACGCCGCTACAGATTCATCCAGTGTTCTTAGGTCTTTCACAAGCTTCACGGAAGAGCGTCATTCGAATTCGGTTCTTCTCCTGCTGCCCGCACCCGAGCAGGTACAGGAGGATAGCGTTCCTAGCGCCACCAGCGGCCACTTCTCCACGGACAACAGAAAGGACCGTTTTCGAACGACGCTCCTTTTGTGCAAACTTTATGTTTATGCTATTAAAAACCACAATAGATTCGCTTTCCACCGCAGGCAATGCGCGTCCTACGTTCCACTGGTTCCGCCGCGCCAGGCATTCTATAGAAGCTAGTCAACTGAGATTGATATAGTAACGTTGGATTCTTCACCGTAGAACTCGATTGGCGTGCACCGATGTAAAGCAAACCATCACTCGTAGCGGTACTTGTCTTGATTTATAGCCTTCAGGCGATTTCCAGGCGTCATATGGGAGCGCTCCGGAATCGACTTTTCTGGAGTGCGCGTCTGTCAATGGCCGATAGGAATCAGCACGCATGACTCCCGTTCGTTGTTTCGGAGCAGCGCCGCCTCCAGATCTGCTCCGGATCCCGAGAAAACCTGCTCCGCAAAAATCGGCGGCTTTGGTCGGAAGCCAGCTTTTAGCGCGCACGTCACTTCCTGTCTCGCGCCATGTTTATTGTTTGCGTCACTTCATAATGCGTTCAGGCATCTCGTCTACGACGCGCATGTGTTAAGCACAGCGTAAAGGGGTCATGGAACGATATCGGGTTGGAATGTCTTTGACTTTACAGAGGCGTACTAGTCCTTGTCTAGCCTAAGTATACTCGCATGGAACGCCACTGGGTTGGAAACGTCTCCGACGTGGCGAAATTGCGAGGAAAAAAAGGGGCTATTTCTTTCAGTCTTGCGTTCGCAAAGGTTAATGACGTAATTGTGGGATCGAAACCACCCGCCTGACGACAGTCGAGCGTGGCTCATAAATTAGACACCAAGAGATGCATGAGCACTCGACTTCGGCTCGTAACAATCAATGCCTCGGCAGACACTCGGGTATAGTGGCTCGTTTCCGACCACTGCAGTGGTGGAGCCCAGCACGCGTGTTCTTACTTTGCCAACCTCAGCGCGTGGGTATGATTAGCGTTGGCGGCATAGGACAGGCACCAGAGCCACGTGGCCGCTTGTTTTGGCTCCGAGTTGAGGGGATGAACGATGCTCATATTTCTCGAATTTTTTCTGCGACTGCCATCGCCTAGAACAAAGAAAACTAAGGCAAGATTATTCAGTTAATAATGGTAGGGAGTGATTCTAAGTGTTATTTACTGAAGCAAGATAAATCTTTTCATGGCTCGTTTAAGGATTATTACGAGACGGCTGGCTGCACCAGTGATATCGATTGCAAAAATCCACGAGAAATATTTTTCTGCTGCTTTTCATTTCAACAAGTTTCTCTTCTCTCGCAGGCAGAGCGCCTTTGCCTAATCGAGACAACAGAGGAAGTCGCTCATGTGCTCATGAATATTGTTGTTTTCGCCGGCTTATCAAGAGGTTCTGCGTTTTCACAACGCCCATCTCTAGTGTAAAAATGATTATCGCGGACTAGATCTACAAACGTTTCGTGCAGTATAGTAATGCAAGACCGACCTGGAATTATTAAAAAAATAGGACCGATGGGGTCTGGCTTTTGCTTTGATCGGAATTATAAGTATTATTAAAGACTGTATATTTGCCCTTTTAACTTGCTTCGATAACGTTTAATATTGCGAACACTTGTTAGGGAATTATCTTTAGATGTTAGGCGGCAGTCGTTTTATTCCTTCGAGTATAGAAAAACATGCGACCGGCGGCGTTTGTGTTGACACTCCGGTCATTAAAAGTCGTCTTGAGTCGCTCATTTTATTTTTCATGCATTTGACTGCACTCAAACAAGTGCCGTGAGAGCACATGCTTCCGGGAGAAACGTTCGCCTTTCCTCCGGTGGCCTCCGGAGGAGGTGTCATCTTCCCTCGCCGGATTCGGAGCTGCAACGGTTCAGCGCGAACCCCGTGCTCCGGCACGGATTTAGGCCATTGCGCCGAAACGACGATTAGAAATTGCCATTATATACGGCAGGGAAGTTGACTCACGTGTGCAGTGTGTTTTCATCCCTATATACTTCAGTGAACGCAATGCTGTGTTGTGTCTTGATCACGTAAACAAAAAGTGGGTCTGCATAAAAGTGGGTGTTACCACGCGCAGTAGCAGCTATCGCTTTACTTCACAAACTGTTCTGAAGAGCTGCGGATTTTTGTTTCATTTACGCCGCCAGAGAGACGCGAAGTGTTATACTTGCGAGTTTTTTAACTGGCTGAGCTCATCATAACGGCCGACGGATTGAATTGCAACTCTTACGGCAAAGGTATAGTGCATGGTGTATACAATATACTGTGAGCACAATGTGACAATGCCTCTGGATGAGCATTGTACCGGCGTGCGATCGTGTGTCACTAGTGCGTGATGCACGTTAAAGACGCCAAGCTAGCAGTGGTACTGCACTGGCTAAATTTCTCATCTGCAGCATAGCCTATAGTGTTTCCATATACTTCAAAGGCAGACCAAACTTACGCTGTCTAAACACGAACGTAAAATTTGTTTTTTGTGATACATTTTTAGCGGAACGTCGGCAGCCAATTTAAGGGTTCCAGGAGGTTCTTTCTTGAGTTTCTGAGAGTTTCTGCTACCCGTTGGCGAGGAGACTGAGCTATAGAGGGGCACATCATCCAGCTTGTTTGCTACAGAGCTCGCTGTTTACCCATGAAGGCATCCTAGGGTGCTGGTAGGGTGCCTTCATGTGCACTTTGCTGATACTGATGACTTCTGACCATTTGTTTCGCGTCGCTTTTATTTCTGGAGTGCGCTAAAGAAAGCCTCCCAGCATGATCTCTACGATATTAACTGTGCTACGGCCGGCATTTTGCTACCATGCACCTGTTGTTTTCTTTTTGTATTCTCCCCATGAGCGCGTGTCGTCGGCATCGGGTACTACAAAGAATGGAATCACCCTTAATAGAAAAGAATTGAGGCACCCTAAATGATTACACCCTTTGTAGTATCCGAAGCCGAAGGCATCAAAGGAAAATAGAAAGAAATTGCCGGAAACAAGATGTCGTTGTACACTCTAAAATAAAATTCCTTCTTGAAAGGTTCTTCGACGCCCCAAGAACTCTTTCGACTCGTGAAGAAAGGTTTTGCCTCAAGCACTACCGCCCCCGGGCGCACTAGAAAGGCAACTGGGCGATAAGGAACTCTTTCGAATAAAAAAAGTGCTTAAAAGAACTCCTTATAGGTTTTTTTACGAAGAACCCTTTTAGGGGGTGCTTAAAAGAACTTCTTAGGG
The DNA here is from genome assembly GCA_037355805.1 of Ixodes ricinus. Lineage (NCBI taxonomy): Eukaryota > Metazoa > Arthropoda > Arachnida > Ixodida > Ixodidae > Ixodes > Ixodes ricinus. The sequence continues at coordinate 159,331 of JAZHYW010006872.1, forward strand.
TGCAAAATATAGACAAGCCGAAGAACCCACTCTTTTACGACCTGATTTTTCTTAGAGTGTAGAACAGCCAATGCTAACAGTTTGAGCTTGGAGACGCTCTTTCACGCGCTCTGGAGGAAAAAAGAAACAAAAGTGTCGCAACGATAGCAGTGTATGTCAGTACCCTAAGCGGAGCGCGCATGAAGGCATCCTGGTTGCAACAAAAATATCTACAAAGTTCGACCTCCAGCACGCACTACTTGCCTTCCGTCGTGCTTTGTCCGCGCGTGTGCCGAAGCGTTATCGAAGGTTAGAAGCCCGTGCCGGAGGCACAGCTTCTAGTGCAGACCCAATGTCCTAGACTACAAAAGTGAAAGAAGGAACCCATGGGCGCAACTTACGTCCCACGATGAGCGGAAAGCGTCCCCGCATGTCCGGCGGCGTGTCCCGGTAGGTGAGCACGTTCTTGACGCAGTGTGACGCACGACGCCTCAGCTTCTGCACGTCCTCGGCGCTCTCCACGGTCCCCAACCACATCAGGAGCACCAGGACCACGAAGAGCGGCAGCCGGCGGACGGGGAGCGACAGGCGGCCGGGACTATGGCCGGGACTGTGGACGACCATGGCATCCGGAAGCATCCCGTGACATCCACGATCTCTGGGAAATAAAGACGTAAAAATGTCGGGGCTGACAGGTGTTTTGTACGGCGGCTGGAAGCAAGCCGCGGTCACACTCGTAGTACATCATACAACAGACAGTCTGCAGACACTATGAGGCGCGCTTCCTCCTTGTAGGACGTTCCCGTCACGCTGGTCTTACAACAGCTGTCCGCAGACGTGGTCGAAGGATGCATATTTGTGAACATAGCCTCCTCTATACTCACAAAAGCCTGGCAGTTCGACGACGGAGCCATAGAGTGCCCGGTCGCAGATTTGGAGCGCGAGGATCTGGTAGCACAGAGCATCAAAGAGCCATTTCTCGGGGAGCCTGGACGTCAGCGCACAGCTTTTGCAGTGGCGAGGACCCGAAACACACTTGTTCGCTCGGGAGAAATGTGCTTCGGCGTCTCGCCGCAGCGGGGCGCCAGTCACGTGGCTCTCCTCTCATCCGTTGTCTGCCGCTCCACCTTTTCAATTTCGGCGGCCGCTTCTCGTGGCGATGTGCCAGGCTTTGTCAGTATAGATGAGGCTATGGTCCAGCTTACGAAGCCATAGGTTTGGTCACTTTCCCATCGGTATGATCGTATAACCAAAGCCGATAAAATGGGACAGTGGTGTCGTGAAGGTAGGAAGCTTCTGGGAGGCCACACGACGCCACCAAAGGTGAAGCCGGGGGAGAGTTCCGGTTGGAGGAACACGCCCCCAACGATGACCAAAAACCAGTGTTGGCGGTAACACGTTACAAGTAAGGCCGTTACTTTTTCCGGTAACGTTGTAACGTACTCGTTACATTTTCGACACAGTAACGGGTAACGTACTTACGTTACTTATTTTGAGTACCGTGTAATGTAGTTACTTTATGCATTCCATATTCTTCCCAAATGTTGCAAAAAATTGCACTTACATTTCTTTTCATGTTTCTAGGCGCCAAGCCATAGTAAGTTTTGGCGTTTTTTCGCTTTCTTTGCATTTCTTTTTCGTGAGTATTTAAGTGGAAGCGTAAAAAAAGATAAGGGAATTGTGCTCAGTTTATGGATGGACATAATGTTTCTTGAAATATGGCGCTTAAGCATACATGTAACGTCAGAAAAAGTAAAACATGTTAATTCATAATAATAAAAAAGTTGCGTGCGTTACTTTTTATTGGTAACGTAACGTCCCTTTTATTTCGAAGTAACGCAGGTCGGTAACGCGTTCCTTTTATTTTCAAGTAACCAGTAACGTGTTTCGTTACTTTCTTTAGTAACGCCTACGAACACTGCCAAAAACTAACAAAGCTAAAATACGCTATTGAACGGAAAGGACACCCTTGGAGGCGTTCCCACTGACCGCGACCTCTACTTCCTGCTTCACTTAGGATTTTCTCGTTTTTGGCTGGCTTGAGCCGGTATGTCGCCTCCTCTTCTTCCTACCTCCATGCGCGGAGTACACACCGCAGTCATATTATTGACTAAAACTGATACCTGAGGGATCCTGGGTTCAATCCCCACCCCGGCCCGTTTCGATCTGGATGAGCATTGTACCGGCGTCGTGCGGTCGTGCATCATCACTGCGTGGTGAACGTTAAAGACCCCCAGGGCTAGCGGTAGTACCGCACTGGCTAAATTGCTCATCTACAGCTGAGACACCAGACGCCCACTAAGTCAGACTAACTTCCGGCGGTATAAACATACACACACCGAAACCCACCTGCAACATTCGTCAAAGAAAAAAAAAAGTAGGAGTGAAAAATGTTAAAGTGGGTATTCAGTGAGCCGGCTGTAGGACACACTCCAAGAAACATCCTTCCCATTGTCACTAACACCTTAAGAAAGGAAGGGCGTGGCGAGTTCCGAGCATCTTATTAACGCTGAGCAGCCAATGAGATTGCGGCACCAGTTGATAAGAACGCCGAAGAGCCAATCACAAATCAAGAAGCTTGATCATAACAGTCCACGCTCTCAAGCTCTCAGTGACTACAGAATAATTACCTGTCTGCCCATATAACAAAAATCTGTACTTCTTTAAAAAAAAAAAAAAAAACTACTGGCGAGTATGAAAACTAGGGATATTCGGTGTGTAAAACATTTAATCAGAGCAAAATGTTTTCATACATTAAATGAAAAATTGTTTAATGACCCAAATTACAGTAAGTCATCTTAAACACATTTGAAGTCTTTAGAATTGGACGTAGAAATAATTGTGAGCAGCAGCCTAGAGGCTTTATTTTTGACATTTCGAGCAGAGCAGGCTCTGCTCGAAACGTCGAAAATAAGGACTCTACTGTGTTGTGTCCCGTGCGGCTTTTTACTGTTGTTTACGCAGAACCTGCTGCAGCCGCCATAAAAGTATTTTATTGTTGTGCTCATTTGCTATACTAATGTGAACTTTCTTCTTTTTAGTGCACTTTATGATCTTAGTGCAAAGAAACTGGCCAAAAAAATAACAGCGTTTAAAAGAAAAAAAACATTGATGAAATTTACAGTTCCACAATTTTTCTCAAAGTCAGGTTTAGTTCTTATATAAAGTGTTGACCTTTACATCTGAGAAGCTACCTGATCGGCGGACAGAGGCGCTGACACGCGGCACCAAAAGGGCTGTGCTCCAAATCTTGCCCAGATGGATCTGAGTTACTCTGGCGGGTCGTGTCACGTGACAACACAGATTGAAAAACGCTGGACACGGGTAGGTTTTAGAACGCCAACGTACAAAACACTTACCCTGGAGTAAGATCGAGTAAAGTTTGGAACACGGCCAAGGTGGCTTCAATTTGGTTGGTTTCGATTTCAACGAGCTCGCGGCTGTGTAGGTGTGTTATGTCGTTTTCGCTTAGTTTTGTGATATAAATGTATTCATTGTGGTACAGAACCAATGATAGCAGTGGTAATGGGCCACCTTGAGAACTACGACGTAGTTACGAGCCTAAATTATGGTCGTTTTTACGAACACCTTCGTCTAACCATATTCTTCGTTCGGCGAGGTTCGGGTGACGAAATGAATGAAATGATGCCAAGGGAGAATTACGGATGTCGTACTGGCGGTACTGGACGTACTTTCTGACATTAATTTACATAAAAATATACTAATGTATGGAGGAACAGTGAAAAAGAAGGTCGACAACCTGACTAACAACGCACTGAATTGCCGAGTACAGATGAACTCGCAAGTTTAGTGCTTACTGTTTGGTTTTCGAGGGCACCGACGTTTTGTGAAAACTTCCGACTGGGAAACCCCCTGTAATAACGCAAAGAATGCAAAAAAAAAAAGAGATATGGTCTCTATCGGTTTCTTTAAAGAAATTAGGTACTCGAGATATGTTTTTATTATCCATCCTAGGCCGAGGAAAATGTTTCTCAACTATCGGCCCTGCTAAAGTATTAATTAGCAACATTTCACGATGTAGATTTTAGGAAACTATCTGTTATACGGACATTCCCTTACAACGTATTTAGAATATAAGATAAGGGACGAACCCGTCTAGTGAAGTCTGACGTCTGTCTTCCTCGTGATTTGCGAAATAAAATTAATTGACTCAAGAGAATTGACCTCCCGCAAGCTGGGCTGAAGGCGAATGCCAGGCATAACTTCATGGATTGTGTAGACAGATTCTTTATTTGTTTGAACACACGCGTTTTTTACTTTCAGCGGCGTCAAGAGTAAATCCGGCATCGACAAGGTTGCACTCGAGCAGCAAGGTGTGCATCGTTCTCTCAAAGAAAGAACGAAGCTGGTTCCTCGTACCGCTTATGATTTTTGGAACGCGTCTTCGTTACGAGTTACGGCATCTGTGAAAAAGCGAACTCGTTCCCGTTGCAGTTTAAAAAAATGGAACGTATCGTTTCATATACGTTGCATTATGCATTTTGCTAATTACTGGTAAGTTGTAAATCAAGCAGGAGTTTCTTGTTTTTAAATCTGATCCCATTAGTAGTCAACATATACGCGTTTTGTGTGTCGTCATGAAAAGGTCAACAGGAGAAGAAAACAAGCGGCAGCAGGGTTTCATTTGTTGATATGCTCGAGTCAAAATTCTCAGCTTTTAACCATATTCATGTTTGTAGTGGACGATTCAGACGAGCCGAGATGACACTTTTTACACCAAAAATTGTACGAGCGTATGTCAACTTGACCCCGCACGTTTCAATTCGAACGAAGTCCCTTGTTCGAACTTTCAGCAAGACTGCCCCTTTACTAGGTGCTGCTGTCCGCAAAGACGAGCAAGTGGAGGAGAGGGTAGAGACTTTTTGGCAAGGTCAGTCTTAAAAACTACAAATACTTCTACTTTGTAAGGTTAGCTTTGTTGTTCCTTCCTTAAAGGTGGGGGCAAGAGAAGAAAATAAAGATTTTTTTTGTTTTGTATCTTTTAAGTGACCAAATGTTTCGGGATACATAAGGAGTGCGTTCGATGTCTGGCAATCTGTGATCTCGTTTGTAACTGTAAGTCTCAGTTGCTGGAAGTTCTGCAAGTGGCATGTAGTTCGCATGCAGATTTCTGCGCAGAGGTGTATGGAGTCCGTGGAACCAAAGTTAGTAGCTGAGTTTGAAGCAACCACTACTTTCTTTGTCTCGCTCTCCTACGACTAAAATTTTGGCTTTTTTGCACTGCAGTTTCCGGGCACTCCAGGCGAATCAGCTGCCCAAATTGCAGCTCTCACTGCACCCGAAACTGTTAGCAAGCGAGGACCACCCCACAAAATAAGCCATAAGATTAGTAGCCAAGCCGGTAACGAGATCCTGCACTTTGTACTTTCAAAATTTCCCTGCAAGCAAAATAAATATAGAAATTACCCCACTGGACGAAAAAAGGAACGCCGCCACTTTTTCCGTTCCAGTGTGGAATGTGACGCGTTCCCCGTTCGAGTTCCGGCGATGCAGAAACGGAACGGCGGCGTTCTTCATTCGTTCCTCTAAAAGGAACGCG